>PVJL010008486.1:0-66246 GCA_004026885.1 Lyroderma lyra
TTGCTCCCACTTTGTCACCTCAGTTGTACCATGCATTGAGAAAACATTCTACCCAAAAAAATAGTAAACAGCCTTCCTAGCTACATGCCTTCTGCTTAACTAATGACCCATTTAGAGGAGCTCTAATCAGTTCTTGGGGTCCTAGGCATATAGATGATATAATGCATGGATGGAAGCTATAGTTAGAGCATTCATTTTTTATTTTTCTAGTGATTTATAGAAAATCACCTTTCTAAGTTATTTGCAAAAATATTTTATTAATGAGGCTCTTAAAGCCAAATTGTAAGCTATATTAAATAAAATAGTCAAACAATGTCTATTATTTTTCCCTCTGTATTAGAAAGAATTTGTTTTCTGGTTTGCTGGCTTCTCTATTATTTTGTCCAAGAGCATTCATGCTGTTTGAATACAATAACTAAAATGTAACTTAGAATTATTGCCTGTGAATTAATATGTACCTCTTTTGGTGAATCAAACATTCAAACATGTGCTGCCATGTTAGAACACAGAAATATCTGTTTTAATGAGAACCATAACTGATCACAATAAATCTTACGCAGTTTTTGTTGGTGATGGTAAGAAAGAGGAATCTTGAAAGCAATAATGCCAGAGAGAGCATTATGTTGTTGCAACTAAATGCTGCTAACCAGGGACTACAGAAAGGCTATGTAAGTAATTACATTTGCACATAGACTTATTGTTATAATGTCTAAAAGTTTATATTAAACAAAACAATGTAATGTCTATTATATTTCTCTGTGTTTTTCTTTTTGTTGTTGTTGTCTTTGAGGGAGATAGGATTATTTGTTGTATGCTTGTTCGGTGCAGCCCTAGGAAACAACAAAAATACTTGTAAAGGTTTTATCAAGGATATTCCTCCTAGTCTGTTTAAAGCCTTTCTTATGTATTTACCTGTTTCTAACTTCACTCATAGCTTCTTCACCCCATCGAAGAACCCTTTTCAGGATCACCCTCATGCAAAACAGCATTCTTTTACATTGCTTTGCTTTAATATCATTCCTGCCACTTGTCATTATTTGACATTGCTTACTTTAAAATTTATTTTTTTAATTATTTATTCTTCACTAGAAAGTAAGTTACATGTAACTGAGAATGTTTTCAGTCATGTTCACCACAGGATTCCCTGTACCTATTATAGAAGAGTGCCTGCTGCAGTATAGGTGCTCTTTAAGTATATATGGGGTTTTGAATGAACACTGTGTATTACTTTTAATTACTTTTAATTTAAAATAAGCTAAGACTTACAAACACATCTAGAAACAAGGAAGAAAACCAGGGGCTATCAATAGTAGCCCATGCCGTGGGAGCGAGTGTGGTTCACACTGACCTGTACTATGGACAAACCAGTAGCCTTCAGCTAGAAGAAGGAACCATGGACCAGCAGAGCTGCCCAAGGCACACTGTGGGTTCCCCTGCCTTGGCTCCACAGGGATTCACATTTCCTGATTCCAGCCACCTGAGACCCTCCCTACTTCCTGTTCCCACCACCTTGGGAGCCCAAGGACCTACGCTGGCAGCTAGCTCAGACCTCTGTGGCTGTACCAGTATCAGACGCTACCTACAGTCCTGTGACAGATGAAGTGAAATGGTAATTATGTGACATAATGAAGGTGTTAGTTAACACTATTGTGTACACATTTTGCAGCATCAACTTGTATATTAATTCAACATGTACACCTCAAACCTATTCGACAATAATACATGAGTATTTACATCTCAATAAAATGAAAAACATAAGAAAATTACTAGTTTGGGAGCAAAATCACACATGCATATTATTTAAACCTCAAACACAGGAGACATTCACAGAGGAAAGGAAAATAAAAGTCTAATCACGTGGAGATTGCCATCATAAATGTTTACATAAGCTTTTACAGTATGTCTACAATCACAGATGCAAGGGTTTGTTTTTTTTATGAGAATGAAGGAGTGTTTATCTGAAAGTGGGAAATAAGAAGAATATCAAATCCATTCTCAACACTGAGAAAAGTGGGCTGTGAGATACTGCAATTCTTCATCTAAAAAGAAAAGTAATGGTTTAAGGGAAGAGCCATTGTTAGTTAAAGAAAACACGTGAAGACAGCATTCCTTGATTAGACTGTGATTGTGATTATATGAGTGTTTGTTAATCATAGACTGTAGATTTCAGAAGTCAAAGAGTGTTTGGAAACTGGAAAGCTGAAAAAGAATGTGTCATGTTAAAGAGAATACACAAGTGGATCAGCTGAGAACATGGGGGAAGAGAGATGATCAGGATTCCATCTTGGATGGCAATCAAGGAACCTGAGGCATGGCGGATGTAGCTGCTGCAAGATGAGCAAGAAATTCATCTCTGTAACCTCTGCATAAATCAGTGGACGTGTAGTCCTCTCAGGGACCAGCTGCCAGGGTAGCACTCATTCTCTTATCCCCTCAAAATGGGCTTTGAGCACCTACTATGTGTGAGGAACTATGCGCCGGGGGTCTCTAGTGTATAAACTGATAAACAAGAGAGTCATGGTGACTCTCTTTTATTGAGATGTAATTACTCATATATTATTGTCTAATGGAGTGAATAGAATGGCGAATGATATGTGTTTATAGATGTTACCGAAAGCCCGAACGTGGGCAAGTACAAAGCAGTCGGTTCCCTAGTGGATGATTATCAGGAAAGCTGTCCAGTGAAACAGGAACCCAAGGAAAGGCAATGCCATCAGATCATAGGTTTCAGATAAAAGGTTAAAAAAATTCTGATATCTCCAAACCAATTAAAATACCTGGCATCATTGTTTATACAGACACTAGCATTATTATAATTTTTATAATAGTTATTATAAAAATTTATATATATAACTATTATAATATTTTATCATCAAGGAAATAGCAAATACACCGAGAGATGCGCATGTCTTAAAAAACATTAAGAAAGGTAAGATACCAAGATACATATAGCATTCACTTGAATCTCATATATATCATTATTCAATATTATTTAACATGCAAGTTTTCTTTAATGTAACATGATATGACACCATCAAATTTCAGACTTGTCAGTATAATTTCAGGCATGTGTTAAAAAAGGGTCACTGGCTTTTGGAATTATGATTCATTTCACAAACACACAAGGCACTACTTTACAGAAACCATAGCAATGCATCATATCTGCCGCCAATAGCAATAGCATTGTATGTACACACAGAAAAGTGGCTCATATGCTTCAATACACCAAAAAATCCTGAAAAGCATCCACAAAAAATGTTTCTTTACTAGATACAGTCTTATTGCTGAAGATATCCTTTCTTTCAAATATAAAATTAAAATACTCTCTCAAAAAGAACTTTTATACATCTATAGTTTCCTTTTAGTAATTTACTTTAAATATTTTTAAATTAGTCTTTTGGAGTAAGTACAAAGTTTCTTGAACTTTTGCTAGCATAATTCATAACAACATACAAGGGCTGTCTGGAAAGTATTCAGCCATATAATATGAAAAATAGAGGCATTTATGGGTGGATTTTTTTCCAGACAGCCCTCATATAAGCACAGGTAGTCCTTTTCTTTTTTTTTTTTTTCCTTCACTTTTAGGTGCTGATGGACTACGGTTGAATGATAGTTATTCCTAGACTAAGAAAATGTGATATGCTTGGCAGCAAGGAGGGTAAAAAGCTTTTCAGTTTATTCCAGGACAGCTCTTTTATAAGCAGTTACACTCCAAGCTTTAGTAACATTTCTCTGAGAACAGACTCCGTGGGAAGAGTTGCAGATGGAGAATGGTAGTTACATTTTAGCATCACAGAGAGAAAGCAATTCTTCACCTTTGTGGGCACCTGACCCCGTGGCACAAACTCGCATGTGCTCCCTATAACAGGATATCTCCTTGTTCACCTTAGACTGTGTAAACAGGAAACACACTCTCCATAAAGATGAGGATGAGCGCAAAATGGTAGTTGTTTTTTTTTTAAATCAAATTTCTGATTACCACTGGCTTAGGAGCTTGTCCTTAGATATTTTGTTTAGAAACAAACAAAATTTCTCTTTGAGTAGGACACATCCGGATTAACCTACTGGAACAGGTGGTGGTAATGCATGCCAAGAATAAGCTGTAGTTTCAGGGGCCTTTGGTCAGCAAAGAGGGCCTTTGGTCATTCTCTTATCCAGTTGCACATCCTTAAAGAAGTGTCGTTATTCAGAAAACGACAATGTGACATTGGATATACTAATTCCCATACAAAAAAAATTCTGGGAAGAATTCTAGCCATAGGGGTATTACTTAAAACATGCTTTCTGTCCTTCTCCATAAACACTTAATTCTCCAAATAATTGTATGATATACTTTTCTCTTTAAAAATACATTTTTGTCATTCCCATAGTTTGGATATCAGTACCTCTCCTGAATATTTTCTGAATCACTGTGCAGAAAATAATGGCATAGAAAATTGTAGGATTATGTAAAAGAATGATTTAGATGCTAGTCGAAAGTATTAAAATCATATATGAAAATTTCCCAAGTGTCAGAATTTTCTGGATGCAGAAAAATTCCCTCTCGCAGAAGTTCTATTGATGATTAACTTCCTTCCAGGCTTCAACAAGGAAGTAGATACCTACAATTCACTTAACATTTCAAATTAATTACATTTTTAAAAGCTGGCTAATTTCTGGAGTGTGTACTCGTTGTTTATGGAGCAAAACAAGCAAATGCGGCTTTGCTAAAATCGCTCTGTTTGTATTATGCATCTTCGTGGTTAATTAACCCCATTTTTCTTGTCAGCATTACACTGTGTGAATGGTCAGAGTGAAGAGAATGCGGGGCGATGGGCCAAGCTTTAGAAAATGACTTCATCTTCTACTTACCCAATTCTTTTAAAGCAGGGAACCATCCAGATGGTCATCAATAACTGAGACAGCCACTACCTCCCTCAACAGAGCCTAATGTGTATGAGCTGAATCAGAAGCAAATTTCCCTCACAGCCCAACTACAATTTTCTTAGAACCTATAAGCTTCAGCATTTTTCTTTAAGAATCCTTCTGGTTGGCTGGTTACAGAACATTCAAATCATAAACAATCTGAAGCCATCTAATATTAAAAGAATATTGTCTGCGTAAGAAAATCCATGTTTAAAATGTTACCCCCAGAAGGCTATATTAGTTACACCCCAATTGTTTTCTATTCTTAGGAAATAACGTATTTTACCTCTCAGACCTCATTGGACAAAAAGCTACTAAGATACTCAAAGAAATAAATTGGGGTGGTGGGGGATGGAATGTGGTGAAAATAAATTCTTTCTTTCTTAAGTAAGAATGAGCCATTTTTAGGCAAATGTTTTGTCTCTGTACACGTCAGACTTACTACATAAATAATAATGATGTTTATGTGTAAAACACCCATTATGTGTCAAGAACAAAGCTAAGTGCTTGTGGGGATTATATCATTAAGTCTTTCTACCCATTCAATGAGTCAGGCACTATTAATTGTAAGAAAAAAGAGACTCAGAAAACCTAAGTGACTCGTCCAATGTCTCACAGCAAATAAGTTGCAGAGACAGGATTCAAGCCCACAAAAGTCTGATGTCAGACTGCACTGACCAGTATACCATAATTATTCTTGGTGTCTTAATGCAGAAAAATCTTGCTATTGGCACACTTCTAACTAGAAAACAGCTAACAGGAGAGAGAGAGAGAGACAGACAGAGAGAGAGAGAGAGATCATTTTTAGGTGTAAGTCCAACCCCAAATTGCCACTTCTGTCTGTAGGAACAGCTGGTAACCCACCTCCAACATTTTTATTCTTTTTTTTAATATAAGAAAAGAGTTTGTGTTGAAAGAAGACTATTTTTTTTTTACCTGAAAGATTTAATTGCATATGTCATTTAAACTGTAATAACATATGAAAAAGTTTTTTGGAGAAAAATACTCTCAAAGAAAAGCTAAAGAATCAGATAAGTATAAATCCAGTTACAATTTCCAACTGTAAAACTATATGTTGTTTATGAAGTAATGAAAATCAAATGCAATCAGCAATAGTCATTCCACTGAGAAAAACTCACCTTTAGGTTGGAAGAATTTGTGTGTTGCTTATGCTGATTTAAGAGTTACAAACACGAAAAGGAATCCCCATGGTGTCTGATTTAATCTTGACAGGAACAGTATCCACAAGATCTATTGTCAGTCACAGCTCAAAGCTGTTGCCTGGGGAAGAAAATAGGCTTTGATAACTCATTGTGTCAAAGAAAAAGATTTCACTATGTGAAATATTGATTAAAACTTTAAAACAAAATTGGTACTTTCTGAAAGGACCTTGTAAAGGTAAATAACAAAAAGAATAACAAAGAAAACCCAAAGGGTGCTTTTAAGATTGTTTTCAAAAAGGTTGATATTTAAAATAAAATCTTGTGAAAAAAATGTATTTTACCTTTTACTACTTATATCAATATAATTTTTCCACTAATAATGGCAATATGCTTTCTTTATGTTGCTGTCATTACTTATAAGTTAAGGTCAGAGTATATTCACTGTGATTTTTCGTTAATAAAATGAATGCATTTCAGTCCTAACCATCGGTCTACTAGTATTCGAAGTACAAACAAGTCAAGGAAAAAAGGAAAAATCAATAGTGCAAATAGATACTTTACTTTCAAAAATTTATGAGTACATCTAGGCTTTTCAATTGCATAACATATTTATAAAATACTATAATGCCATCAAACAATTTTTTGGTGAGTTTCTAGTCTATTCAGAGATGTGGGAAACTATACAATATACAATAAAGACAGTAATCACAATCAAATTGGGACAACAGCAAGAGGCCCCATGATAACTATATCATTAGGGGTATTCTGAGAGATGCTCAAATATGGAAAAGTCATCTTGGATATATTTTATCATTTTGTGGGGAAGGAGGGTGGAGTAAGAAAAAGACAAGGAAAAGGATTGAAACAGGGAGGATCAAGTTGAATCGCAGCTACATTTCTGTAGTCTTCAGAACAACTCCGTGTGTGTCAGGCTGCCCTGAGTGTCTCCTTCCAGTGACTTTTCAGGCAGTCCACCTATGTTCACCACATACCCACTCTGATAACTGCTCTAAAATACAAGAGTTCTAAAAACGTGGTTCCTTTTTTTGATGAAGGGATTTCCAAAGAAACATTCAAGTGCCCTGAAGCTATACAGGGGGTATTGAGAGGATATATGATGAGATACAGCAAATTATACTGGCACACTGCCTAGAAAAAAAGATCAGCTGATATAGTGTAGGGACCACTGAGGGTCTTGAGACATGGGTTGGGTCCTGGGTCCTAGTTCCTTCTCTGCTTCTTACCTCAATGTTAGACCGTGGGTGTGGGTCCTGTTTCTCCAGTGAAGCAAGTGAGGAGCAGAATTCGCTCACTGTAGAAATACTTCTAAAGACTGATTCTAGCTTCCCCAGTATGAATTACATAACTTTTGAGAAAGAAAAATTTCCCCAGGTATTCTAGATCAGCACAGAGAAGATAATTATTAGACATAGGGGTCCAAAACCTTAGTGAGGAAGACACCTGGGTTGAGGCTTATAATTCAAATCTTGGGTTTAAATCCTGTGCCTGCCACCAGCTGTGTGATCTTTTGCAAGCTATTTAGACTCTGGACCTCAGTTTCTCCTCCCTAAAATAGGATATAATTATACCTCCCTCACTAGGTTATTGGACAGATTAAGAGAACTTAGAGCTCTGCTTGGGGCATTGTATAATACGTGCCCCAAACATTTAGAAGCTGGTAATATGGGTCATGTGTGTAATATGCTGAAAAATCATATGGTTCTCTGATTTTAACTGGTAAATTTGCAACTATAACTCGATTTTTCCATGAAGTGACACAGTTCCAACTCAACTTTATCCTGATAGATTGGACCTTCTTTCATTCTTTTGACAGGCTGGGGACTCAGAAATAGTGTTACACTAGCCTATTCATTTAAGAAGAGTCAACCCATTTTTCCTTTCTCTTTTCTCAATGTTCTTGCAATGAATTTCTCTAAAATATCCAGAAAATTAAGACCAAACTGTGAAATTTTTGTTTTTGTTTTGCTTAAGAGCTTTGCCTAAGTATTTCATATAACATTCTATGAAAGCAGGGCAAACTCTCAGAGGAAAAACATTCTCACGACACTCCTCTCTTTCTGACTTGGCCTTTCAGACAATTAGTCCTCTTTGTCCTTCAAATCATTTTATATTGCAGAGCCAGACAAATCCAATTATTTTCCTGATGCTGGGCTCTGTGACTAACATTCATTCCTTTGGGATTTGGTCAGAAACATTTACAACCTGAGTGATGTATAATAGAAAGTAGAGCATATTTACTAGCTGTGACCTTTATCACACATGATATCAATAAACAATTTACATACAAACACTCAGGGAGGAGGTCAGCTTAAAGATAAGCAAGCTGGTCTCAGAAGAAGGATTTAAGTGACATTTAATTGCATTGACTGCTTTACCTTAATGATGAATGACTCTTTACCCTTTTTCTATAGGCTCAGACATGGTCTACTACTTCAATTCTTGGATTCTAGCTTTGTTTAATTGTGCTTCTAAAATCAATTTTTGATTATGTTGCTAGATGACAATGATACTTTCTGTGGTATCAGAAAATATATCCTTTTGGTTAAGATAATTAAGAGAAAGCAATATACATAAATGCTTATCACTAATATTCCAACCTTTAACTTTTCTTACCTTCAATGTTTTTTAGAATGTAGTATTGTAATGTAGTATACAACTAAATTACTCATTAACTTAACTTTCCCACGGTACCTTATTTATTCAATCTAGAGCTATTCATGGTTTGGGATACTAAATATTCTTCCTCAACTGCTTTACTTGTACCTCACATCAGCTTGGCTTCTTTCCTAACTGATCTTATTTTTACTCACGCATTAGAAACGTAAATGCTTACAGGAGCCAGGCAAATAAACTAGTGCCTAAGCAGGTATAAGATGAACATTTGCATATATTAAAATATATTTTCAGGGGTTCCCTGGTGGTATAGTGGCTAGGCTTCAGTGCTCTCCACGCCGAGGCCTGGGTTCGACTCCCAGCCAGGGAACAACATATATATATATATATATATATATATATATATATATATATATATATATATATAATATATTTTTCTAGAGAGCCATATCATGCAACATAGAATTAATAATTACTCTGCAAATTATAGCCTAAAAATTTACGAGAATGAAGATCTGTTTTTCTTAGAGCAGTTGATCTGTTTGTATTTTCTAAGAAAATCTTATGCCTAGATATTTCAACTATATCAAAATTCCTTTAAGCCATTCTCCATGTGGAAATGTGGCCTGGGCCAGAGCGAAGCTTCTTTGCATGGTCCATACACAGTCTGTACGGCGAGGTGGCTGAACTCTAACCGCATTTGGTATGTTACTTAGCAGAAATGGGCTCTGTGTACTCTTCAAGCTGAATGATTCTGGCTGTTCTGTATTAATGCTTCAAATCTGCATGTTCAGTCTTTTAGAATATATCATAGTGTTTGTATTTGGGGCCACATGAATAAGATTAAAGTATAGAACCCACGGAAAGTTCCCCAGATGCACATGATCACTTTAGGCCAGAGTCAGTCTTGATGAGCCACCTTTGAGGGTCTTGAGGCTGCTTTTTGCCCACTACATTAGCCCTGCCTTCAAAGACTTTATTATTCCTGCTTCTATATTCTACTCAAGCCTTTTTTTTCCCCCAGAAGAACAAAAATCAAAGTATTGTAAATCTTGTTGTCATCCATTCTGGACACTTTATTAATATAAATGATATTAATAAAATAAAAAGAAGTAAATGCATAATACAAGTAGTCATAGTAATTTTGAAACATATTTCAGGACAATACCAAACATACATTTTATTCAATTCAAATTTCAATAACAAATGGAGTGTCACAAACCTTCCCTTTACAAGGAGAAAAAAAGCTTTTGAGACATTTTAACAGGTGCTTACCTTATTGTAGGCTTAACTTCTGCACATTTACAACGTATTCAATAACAGTTGCTGGCCCAGAGACACGGTCCCCAGCTCCCAGCTTCTGAGAGCCCTGCAGCTGCACACACAGCACCAGCATTTCACTGTGATGCCCAGCGATGTCTCCAAAGTAAAGTTTTGCAGGGTCTAGGAATTTACTAACAACTTCATTTTAAAATATATTACAAAATTAACAGGTCTATGGTAAATAGAGTGATTTATTGATGAAGATTTAGAACAGTGAATAGAGAGCGGTACTTAGAATTTTTGTTGTTCAATCACTGCATGTGAGCTCTCTTCATCCCTTGGGTAAGATGAATGGGACTCACTCTAAATGCGTGTGTCAGCACCACTCTGGTGTGCTACTTTCAAGGAATTCAGTAAAAGAAATGCTGTGCTACAGAGGGGGAGTCATCTGCTTTCTAGGGACCCTCTTGGAGCCTAGTCAAGAAGCAATGGGCCTCACAGGCACAAATCCTGGAACTCCTTGGGCCACATGTTTAACTTCATTGGTCTGATATGGATGGAGAGGGCCAGACAGCACCCAGAACGAGAGAAAAAGATTCAGAGCCCACACACTTCCCAATGGAGGCTCTGGATACCTTATGCAATAGCAGAATAGCACAGCTGCTCAGCTTCTCTGCACCTTTCTGTCCCCTGCCCCACCATGTCGCAGCACTGGGAGACTCAGAAAATTTCCAGAAATGCAATCCAAAGCCGTAGTAGGAACTCTGTTTTCCATGGACTAATAACTACAAGGTCTGATAATGAAGTTCACGAACTTGCCCCTGCTTACATCGGCAGCACTGCACAAACAACTCGGTAAGGTCTCATAACTCTCGTACATCTGTGTCTCACAGCTGGGTCCACGTGGACGTGTGGCAGTGCCTTGCTGAGTGGTGTTCATTATCGTTGTGCTTTTTTTTGTGTGTGCCATCATGAGAATGTCAGAGCTTGAATTAGAGCAATGAACAAACATTAACTTTCTTGTTAAACTTGTCAGGAGTGGAAGTAAAATCAGGGACATGTTAGTCCAAGTTTACGGAGATAATGCCATGAAGAAAACAGCAGTGTACAAATGGATTAAATGTTTTTTTGAGGAGAGAGAAATTGTGACTGATGAAGAGAGGTCAGGGTGGCCATTAATGTGTAGAACTGACAAAAACATTGTAGAAATCATTGAATTTTGTGTCAAAATGGTTGGCTGACTGTGAGAAGCATAGCATACCGACTAAACATCAATGGAGAAATGGGAAAGTCTTAATTAAAACTCTTGGCATGAGAAAGGTGTGTGCAAAAACGGTCCTGAAGGAGCTCACTGATGACCAAATGCAAAGGAGAGTCGAAGTTTGCCAAGATTCTTCGGAGAGGCAAGACGATGTTTTGGGCTGTGTAATTACTGGTGATGAAACAATTTGATCACCAAGATGTACCAATTTGATCCTGAAACAAAGCATCAAAGTGCACAATGGAAGTCAGCCGATTCCCCATGACCAAAAATGTTCCATCAGTCCAAATAAAAAATCATAATGTTGTTGCTAACCGTTTTTGATATCAGAGCAATTGTTCATTATGAATTTGTACCAAGGGGACAAACAGGCAATCGAATTTACTATTTGGAAGTGCTGAAAAGGCTGCCTGATAAAGTTAGGCAAAATGACCCAAACTTTTCATCACCCACTCATGGCTCTTGCACCATGACAAATGTACCAGCTCACAGGGCACTGCCTGTGAGGGAGTTTTAGCCAGTTTACAAATAAGTGTATTGGAACACCCTCCCTACTCACCTGATCTGGCCCCCAATGACTTTTTTCTTTACCTAAAGACAAAGAAAAATTGAAAGGAAGACATTTTGATGACTTCCTTGGTCAGGAAATCTAGGGTCCTACAATGACAGCTCTGAGGGCCATTCCACAAAAGGAGTTCCAAAATTGCTTTGAAAGGTGGTTGAGACACTGGCATTGATGCAGAGATTCCCAAGGGAAGTTCTTCAAAGATAGCCATAATGATATTAAGCAATGATGTATGTAGAACTTCTTCTAGGATGACTTCATGAACTTAATTGTCAGACCTTGTATATCAGTTCCCAAAGATGAAGATCTAATTCAAATTGGCCTTGTGCTATGTTTCATTCAGTACTATTCTCTGGTCAGCCAGCACTGCTTGAAAGCAAAACAGCGTGGGTAAACTAACAGTTCTAACATGGTCCAAAGAACCAGGCTTGTACATTTTGAAAACCGCTTCATCCTAACTTATCTCTGTACCTACATCTCCCCAGCCAGTGTCAGGGACTGCTCCCCTCTGTCTAGGATCATTGGCAGCCTGTGTCCACTGTTTCTGATTGCTATAACAACTTCACTTTACAAACAGCACTTCCATCTTCACAAGGTTCCTCCGCACATACTGACACTGCCAGAATCTGAAGTTTTTAATTACTGACTTTTGTCCCCCTCCCTCCAAATATTATAAAAATTGTGCTTTTCTCACATCTGGTTCATGATTGTCAAGAACTGACTTAACTTAAACCATATCTTTATAAATATGAGGGCTGTCCAGAAAAACATTCAGCCATAAATGCATAAATGCCTCTATTTTTCATATTACATAGCTGGATACTTTTCAGACAACCCTTGTATATTAGGGAGGTGTGGTGATTTAATGAAATTAAGCTAGATTTCAGAGTTAGATAGACTCAGTTTCAAGTACTTGCTTCCCGTGTAATATGATCAACTCAATAAACCTCAGTTTCTTATCTGTAATACAAGAAGAATACACACACGTAAGGAATCTTGTATTCAGTAAATAAGATAACTAAACCAACTACTATAGTGTCTGGCATATGGCCATTATTTTTGAGGTTAATAATCATTCCAGTGACATTAGAATCACTACAAAGATAACTTTTTTGGAATCTAACAACATAAAAGACCAATTCCTCAGAAGAATGCTTGGTTATGTTAGAGGGTATTTGGAGATGAAGTACAGAGGACAAAGCTAGCTGTTTTCAGGTAAGAGGCACATTTTTCATTACACATCTCCCTCTTTCCTTGAACACTAGAAATAAAGTTGTTTTGAATTGATGAATGTGGTCAGACTAGGCTTTAAAATAATTTCAGTTGTATGAAGAAGTCTTCCTGCTCCATGCTTGTTCCCATTGACCTGCCATGATGTATGAAAAATTTCACTTCTGAAGCCATTATTTTGAGTACATTGTGGTAGATACCTGCTTTAAACCCAGATATACTGTGTGGGTGGGATAACAGTTAAACCATGATTATGGCATTAGTCTCTTAGGTGGATTAGATGTTACAAGACACAAGGCAAAGCCCCTTAGGTGGATTAGATGTTACAAGACACAAGGCAAAGCCTCTGGAAAAATAATCAAGGCAGGCTGTGATAAAAAAGAAAAAGTGTTTGCATATTTCGTTCTTGCTTCCCATGGGAAAACTTGCATTAACTCTGTGCAATTTGGGGTCTTCCTGCGGCCCAATGATCACAGAAGACAGAACCAGATTGGTATAAAGGAGGCTTTACTGTCATCAGTCTTGATCCTGAATAAGTCCCTCTCTCCAGCATTTTTCTTACTTCCCCTTTTTCATATTTTAGTGAAGATTTTTTTTAACTATATATTTTAATCTGTGCAAATAACTAGGAGGACAATTTTATTGAAGATAAGATATTTAACATTTACAGTTTAAGTAGACATAGTTCTTGGTGTAAAAATATACTCTTATACCCAATATTTTTGAACACTTGGCTATATAGCAATGTGTTTGTTAGACAGTTGTAATTCATAGATTAAGAATGCATGTTTTGTAGCCCAACAGGCTCAACACTCCAGTGGAGAAAGCCACTACATTCAAGACAAAGTAGATTGCAGATGAACTCACTCTTCAAGATGCTAGTCAAATGACTCATCTACCAAGTCTTAACTGATTCAAATCCAAATTAATTTGATCACTTCACTGTAAAAACTTTATCTCTTGTACATACTTTAATCTCTGTACTTACCACATTATGTTGCAATATTTATACGTTTACTTCCACAACTAGGTTGTAAACATCTTTAAAGCAAAGGGTTCTAAGTCTTGTTCAACTCTGTACCTTGAATAACCAAACATATACTTTGATTTGTAATGGGCACTCAAATGTTCTTTGAATGAATAAATGAATGAATACTATAATTATGTTGTAAACTGTCTTTGAAGAGAACATAGAAAGGCAAAGCATTAATTCTATCAAAGAGAAAGTCGTCATTGAGGAAATGACCTTCGACATGGAATTTGAAGGATGAGATAAATTGTGCTAGTATACAATCAGACAAAGATCAACAAATTTCTAGGCTGATTCTAAATGCATTCAGCTAAATTGCTTAGAGGGTCCAAACACAACCTAAAGACAGCTTGTCAAAATGAGCTAGAAATTGCTTAGGGAAATATGTTGAAGCTCAAAGCAGCAAAAAACGTATTTGTTTTTCAAGCAGTGTAAGCAAGAATTTGTCGAGGAAGAAACTAAGAAAATTTATTGCAATGACCTTTTTCAATGAATACCACACACCCAGTAGTTACTGTGTCTTTTTCTGGATTTCAGGATACACAGTTGGAATTTGCATGAGAATGTGATGCGACTAATCCTTTAATAGCACACTGAAGGTGAGCTGACAGGCCCCAGCAGTGTGTCACATGGTTGACAGGATTTGTCACACTTTGGGTTCTCCTCACAGGACTTGCCAATGATTCTTAAATTTTTCTCCTTTCTTGCCTTGAGGGGGCAAATCATCCTTTTAGTATTTTCTTAGATATTTCCATGCTAAGGGTTGAACGATGTGCAAGGAAATATTGCCTAAAGATAGAAAAGAGACACCTCAGGACATAATTATGGCCAATTTGACTTGAGGTGATCCAAGAAACCTAGATCTGTGGAATAAGGTAAAATAGCAGATTTAATGGCAATTTTGTGATGTATAACCATAGAGATGATCAATTTTGGTGTATGTCATGACAAGTAACAAGTCTAAGTAGGAAATTAGCTTATGGAGGAAAGATTTTGAAAATTATAAATTTAATTGTGCTAAAAATATTGTTTACTTTTCTCTGTTTAAAGAGATTAAGATTCATTCCAGTGGTAATAGTAGACCTGTGTACATTTTTATTTGTTTTTCAAGATGTGCTACATTTTTAAGAGTTATATTAGATAAGCCACAGGAAAAGCAACCATCAATACTATTTTAGGGTCCACATGAAAGAGACTGCATGTAATTTCACTATACTACATATCTACCAGACCACATCTGAATTATTTGCCAGTTACACTTACTATGTCTCAGAAGAATCAAAGACCAAATGGATTGGGCACAGAGGACAGCTAGAATTGAGATGTGACTGAATATCAAAGCACATAAGGACAGATAAAGTAGTTGATAATATTAAACCTAGAGGGAAAAAAATGACCATGAAGATCACAGTAATAGCTAAAAAATTGTTATGTGTTAGATGAAGTAAAACTCTTGTTTTACTCCTGAGCTATGACAAAAGGGCAGGAGATATGGGATAATAGATTTAATTTCAAACTGTAAAGATCATGTGTGAAGACACCTAATCAACAATATGATCAATTACCTGGGAAAGTATTAACGGTTGTTTAAACAGAAGCTAAGGGTGTTCCATTAGGGATGCTATAAGACATTTGGGTATTAGATAGAAATTTGGACCAATGACATTGCGATTCCTTCATAGCTGTAAAATTGACCAACCAGATAATTAAATGGATTACAAAACCACGATAAAAAATACAGTATGGCCTCAGACAGAAATAGACAATAGCCCAGTAGACTAGAAAAGCTCAGAGATAGAAATAAGAATATATAGAACCTTAATGTACAAAAGGGGAACCCACAGATCAATGAATAAAATATATTGTTTAGCATATATAGTGTTAGATGATGTCTCTCATTATATGGAGAAAAATTAATTAGATCACTATTAGGACATAAAAAAAAACAATTCCAAAAGAAATAGGTACTATATGTTAAAAGTAACACAATGAAAATATTAGTAGGAAATGTTGGAAAGTATAATCATGATAAGAAAGGAGTTTTTAAAATTTCAAAAGCACACACTATAAAGCAAAAAATGTGTTTAATTAGATTATGTAAAATTAAGAATTTATGTTCAAAATGAGCTCTGAACAAATTTAGTATACATAAAACAAAATGGGAAAAGATACTTGAAGTCTACAAATGGCAGAGCAACAAAAGCTGGAATTCTTGAAAATCAACAAGTCATCTCCAATAGAAAAGTTGACAAAGGACATGACACCGAAAAGGTGAATAAGAAATTTCTTAGAGTGGTGGAAATAAAAAAAGCTAAGAAACATTTAAAAGTGCTCACAATCATTAGTAAATAGGTATTATAAATGTAAAGAAAATGAGGTATCATGTTTTACTTATTAAATGGCAAAAAAAGTAAAAAGGTAGATAATATAAAGTGTTGACATAGATATGAGCCAGCATCTGTTGCTGCTGAGACTGTACATTACTTATTCTGTCATTTCCTATTAAAATAAAATGATGTATTCCTTATGTTTCAGAAATTCCACTCCTTGGTATATAATTCTAAGAAGTTCTCTGAATTTTGCATAATTAACTCAATATTATGCATCTGAGTATCAGAAAATAAAATAATAAAATAAGCCATAAAGTCATATTGTGTTTTCAGGAAACCTAGAGACTAATGCACTCTGTGGTACTACATGGTTTATCTGTTATTAACTCACCTCATCAGAGAGGTATGCATATAGGTGTTCGTTGCAGCAATATGTGTAGTAATAGGAAGTTTGAGGCAAACTCAGTATGCGTATTTAGAAAGAAAGAAAGAAAATGAAGTTGGTGCATACCATGAAATATTGTGAATGAAATACTAAGCGTTGAAACAATGGCTTAGAGGTACACTAAGAAATACGGGTATAGGGGTGTTCCCTGGTGGTATAGCGACTAGGCTTCGGGGCTCTCACTGTTATGGCCTGGGTTTGACCCCCCACTCAGGGAATCAACCAAAAAAAAAAAAAAGAAATATAGGTGTTGTGAAAACATACTGTTTAATACTAAAAGTGATGAAAGTCGATAGTCATATATAATACAATGCCATTTAAATACATTAAAAAATACACCCACACAAAAGGACACACTTATGCCAAACATACATTAAACATTATTAGCATGATGACTTTGGCTAAACTGTAATAAATGTGGAGTATGGCAATAAAAGGGAATAGTAAATAAGGAAAACCAGAGAAAGACTTTGCATGGATCATTGATGATAATATGCCATGAACTGAATTAGCATAATTAACTCAACATTATGCATCTGAGTATCAGAAAACTAAAATAAAATAAGACAATAAAACCATATTGTATTTTCAGGGGACCTAGAGACTGATATGCTATTGTGTGTGGTACTACATCCGTTTTGAACTCACATCATTTATTTAGATGTCCTAGGAAGGTAGAGTATTGCATTTTCTTTTCCTCCTACGGCAGGTCTCAACTTTTTGCCTTGTAATAAATAGGTTTTATTAAGGAGATTCTCCACACATAAATGAAAGGACAGCAAAGGAGAATTAGCTCTGATTTTCTCACTTGAAAACAGTTTTCAACTATGTACTAAAATATTTCAATCATTTTTAAAGGTTCCATTTTTAATGGAAGAAAAGTTTAATTTGATGATATTATGAAACTGTTATAATAGCTTATTAAACATAAAGAATAAAAGAACGAGCGAAGCTTTAAAATGGTATTTAAAAGAGCTGATGTGTATCTAATGCATTTATTCAGTGTCTTCTAGCAGTAAGTCAAGATGATGTTAAAAATTTTTTCTATACAGTCAAGTCGTTATTATTGGTGAGATGTCTGGCTCCACCAACTGTGAAAGTTCTGTGCTGTCATTGTTTTTGAGCCACAAAATGTAGTAAAAGATGCCCTCAGAATACAGGCACGTGCATGCTTTAACTGCTGCCACCTAACCTGCCTTCTTACCGGGAAGTGCAGAGGCTATGTCACTGTCACAGAGCTGTGGATGAAAGAAGGTGAGGTGTGGCTTCCCAACCAAGGTAACGTTAGAGTGACAAAAATGATTTAATAGTTCTCCATGTACAAGGGGTTTATTCTGTTTCCGGATGCTTTAAAGTTTACAAAGGCGTTAACGTGTATTAGCAAATCACTGCTTCACAAATAACTGCCTGTGAGATAAGTAGAGTAGTATTGTGATTTTAAAGTGGAAGAAACTGGATCTACAAACATTGTCATAAATATGCCAAAAGGCATGCAGTTCTTATGCTCAAGGGTGATTTGAGCACAAGTTTCCTAGTTCCAAGTCAGAATCATTTTCTAGAACACGATTTAAAACTTCCATCAGACCACAAAAAACTTACTCAAGTTGTTTCCCAGTTTGAATCAGAAGTTGTATTTCTCTAATGCTTGCCATTAGGGAAGTGTATAATATACCAAAAAGGGGTGGAGGGAGTCTGATGGAATCATAGAACATTTTGGTACAAGGTATGGTCTCATATAGTTTCAAGCTGGATTTTTGTTAATTTGATTGTATTTTATGAGCATGCTCAGTAGTACATGTAAAAGGATAAAAATGCATGTTTTAAATAAAATTTAAAATAATACAATAATATGGGTAGACTGATTAATTCATACACTGCTTTATCTACACTTGAAGCAAATGATCCTATTAAACAAAAAGTATAGAAACAGGAAAAAAAAAGGTCACAGAAGTCTAACTAATAAATACATGTAAAATATACTCAAATTTATAAATATTGTGCTGGATTCCTCTACAAATCAGGATGGTGTTTTGTATATCATAGCAATATATAACAAAAAAAGGGTCATTATAATAATATAATTTAGGATGCAGATTTGTTTACAGAGAGAGAATTCTAGGTCACTGACAAGAAAAAAAAGAAACCCAAAAATTCCTAGAGTAGGTATAGAATCTCAGAAATTACTCTTCAGAAATACCTCTCACACACTTTCCATAATTTATAATTAATTTAGCTATTGGCTTCTTTTAATAACTGTAAATAATCCAGGGTATGTATATGTGTGTGGGGGGTGATGGAGGGAGAAGCTAGTTTGTAGAGTATTCACAGCTTGGTGTTGACCATTTTATAAATTATAGATGTTGACCCACTAAAGAGCCTCCATGAGCAATTTTTAAAAATAAAATGAAATGAAATAGGAAATGGATACAATGGAAAACATAACAGTAATTGCAGATGGCATGGGTAAAATCTGATTTGTGAAATGTTTGTTTCAGTTATTTATGTGTGTTTCTGTGTTTGAACTTAGGAAATAAAGTCCATTTTTTATCACTCTTAAATTTTTTAAAACCAATGTATACAGTAAACTTCACGCTGACGGACATAGACACAGCACAAGTAATGTTATGGAGGTGAGGGTGAAAGAGGAAGAAACTGAGGAAGCAGATATGCCTTTGGAGCTGGTGTGGTTAGAGGGCCCAAAGAGGCCATGGGCATTGACAACCCAGATTTCAGAAGATTCAAGCACCACACAGCAGCAGAGACACTGGTGTGCTGGATGAGTCAGAAATGCCAGTATGTCCCAGTTTAACCAATTTTCTACAGACCAAACATCTTTAAACCGTACCCTGTTTTTATAGTTTATGTATCTTGCCAGCTTAAAATGCTTTTTACATTTCTAAGTGGTTAAAAAATCAAATGAAGAAAAATGTCTTCTGACATTTGAAAGTTAAATCAAATTTGAAATTAAGGATTTATAAATACACTTGCACAGTCACATGCATTCATTTACATACAGCCTATGACTTGTTTTGCATTACAATGGTGGCATTCAGTAGTTGGGACAGACACTGCATGGTCAGCGAAGCTTGTAGTATTTACTTCTCAGCCTTGAGAGAAAAAAGGTTGCTGATCTTTGGTCTGTGTTACTTCATCACCATGTACTGGAGCCAGCTCATCCTGAGTCATGAGAGCAGATTAAGAGCATCTTCTCCAAACTCCACATTCAATGCCATCATCATGTTGCCTAAACTCAACTATGGCACAAGTATTTATGCCATTGAAATCAATAGGTGCAAATTACTGTCTTTTTGACCACCCGAGAGCCAGTTGTTAAACATTTACCAACACAGTACTGCATTAAGCACATACTAAACCCATTTAAGTGATGTGTAAATTTGGTGGGTAACAGTCTAAGTAAAGCATGGTTTTTCATTGATTAAACTTGACCACCCACTCCACACAAGATTGCTTTTGGAATGAATGAGATGAGGCAGTTACACACTTTATTAATTTTTTTTTGAAGCAGGAAAAATCTCTGTACCTTCCTTTCAATTTTGCTATAAATCTGAAACTGCCCTAAAAAAAGAAAGGCCTCATTTAAATATAAAATAAAAACAGAAACCAAACAACCATCACAAACTACTGCAAGTGTAAGCCACTATCACTACTACCTCCACATCTACTGCCAATATTTAAAAAGGAAAAAAGTAAGAAGGAAAAGCTAGGGCAGTGACTTAGTACCGGGAGATTTGTGGCCTTATCCAAACAGCATGGTCTGAGAATTTGGACGAGCTGAAGTCTGATCTCTATATTTTATGTAGAATTATTCCCTTTAAATTTTTCTCAACATTATAATTTTCTTTAAGATTTTGCTCACTTCAAGACTTCTTTTTAACATATGAAATAATTGTTAAAAGCTCTTTTTTTAGAGGTGAAATCAAGAAGCAGTTTATTAAAAGGAAAATAAAGTGAAACAAAGAGATACTTTACTAAAAGGGAAAGAACACTCCAAAGAGAGAGGAATGGGCTCAAGCAGGAGAATGGCTCAAAAACCAAAAAAACTTTTACTCAGGATATTTATGACAAAATATTTGGCCATGGTCTTTTGATACAAAAGAAAAATAAGGGAAAATAAAATGCCATCAGCAGAGGGATATACACAAACCTGTTGCTAACTTTTCACATTTCTAAGTTACAAACAAATGTCTCCTGTGTCACTATTCCCCTTAGAATTTCAAGTATCTATAGAAACAATTACTTTCATTGAATAATTTATACCTTTCAAATCTTCAAACTTAATGTGTTTTCCACTGCCAAAATTAAAATGTTATTATCTACTCTTGAATATATTTAATATAGAAATAGCTGTACTTTTATTGGGTGGTACGAAATGGTTGAAACACAAAGAATTTGCAATTACACAGAAATAGGAACCTTGGCCTCTACTTCTATGTTCCTCAATTTCTTCATCTCTAAAGCAGGGCATTGTGGACTCAGCTAGGGAAGAAGCTAGAATTTCACGCCAGTTCCTGTGTTTCTAAGACTCTTGAGTTGGCCAAAGTCTATGTGGCCTGGGCTAGAACCACTTGCCTGTCATCTTAATAATTAAATTATTTTGGGCAAATCTTTTCCCTTTCTGAACCACTGTTTCTCCATGGGTAAAATGAGGACAACAGTGGTACATATTTTGAAGTATTCCTGTTAAAACTAAGTAAAATTGTACAGTAATACACATGTTAAATATGTAATAAATATAAACTATCACTTTCAACGAATCCAAGCCATTTCTGTACATTTTCATCACCTATAACTCTCTCGGTCCTTATAATTTTAATATTAATTAGGTATTATTCTTAAAATTTTGACTTTTGTCTTTTTTCAGATTTTAAAATACCGTAGTCTCTCCATTAACCAGTACCCATGGAGATCGGTAGGTGCCAAATGAAAGGTATTCCTTGTTTTTTATTTTTCTGCCAGTTGCTTGAGTTCCAGTTAATGTGGAGTCTATTATACAATGTTAAACCACAAACTATCAAATATTTCATTATTATCACAGTCTCCTCTTTTTAAAAATGTATTCATGTCCTTGTTATTTGATCTTTTTAGATAATTGGCATTACTTTTGGGAAGTAAAAAAAAAGACTATCTAGAAATCTCTCTGCATTACGATTGAATAGAATCATTAGATAATTCCATAGAATAGTTTGAATCTAAGCAAAAGAATGAAAAACATAATTGTAAAGTGGCCAACAGTTAGTCAAGAATCCTACCTCAGTCTGATGAAGTGATCTTTTTCAGAATTTGAAATTTGGTTTAAGATGTAAGACAATAAAAAAATACTCACTTTCCAGTCCACATATGGCTTATAAAGGGTTTTTGTATTCACCAGGCACCATGAGCAGTAGGAAGTCAAAATATCATCTTGCTTAGGAGAAGAATAACATAAAGTCCCCAACAGAGAACTTTCTTCAGGTGGTCTCCACAGTTAAGTCAACTTGCTGAATGATTGTATCTGGCCAGCTTGATAGAGGGTGAAAGCAACCTGCAGGACAGAAAGGATTATGCACCCACACAACACGTTGAACATAGAATTAGAATTGAGCACTATATTGAGAGAAGGTAGTCCCTAATGTATCCTGGAACATGCTGTCCCACAACCTGTGGGGACTGGAAGAAATAATATTCAAGCTCGTCTTATAATAAGATGCATTCCTTAGTGATCTGTCAAATCACGACATATGTAAAGGTAAATTAGAATTCTCAGGGAATTTTAAGTTCAGTGATAATAGAGAAGTAGCTAAGGTCTATAATTTTAAAATTTAAGTTGTTTCCTAAACACTAAATCGGCATTTGTATTTCCTCATGAATGTATTACTGACTTACTACTTAGAAGCAGAGTATAGCCTTGTCTAACCAGCTTAAATGTTTTAGCTCCATCTCTGTAATTTAGTAGCATTATCATTATTTGTGTAGAAACACTGACTAGACAGCAAGATATTATTTCTTTTAAAGTATAACTCCATTATTTTTTGAGTGATTTGACATAAATTATTACATAAATGCAGAATTATAAGTTGGTTTATTATAAAACTATGCTACAAATAAAATATTTCTACACAATTTAACTAATATAATTAAATGGTAACATTATTCAATATCTTCTCAATTTTAATGTGGCAAAAAATTACCATTTGATACTTCAAATCATGAATATGTTGGCAAATTTTCTATTCTCCATTGGCTATTAAAAGTAAAGTATATATTATCATCATCTAACATTTCAATGTACAGTCACTCATTAAATTCACAAGGTTTTAAAATAAGAAATTGGAATAAGCT
This sequence comes from Lyroderma lyra, assembly GCA_004026885.1. Taxonomy (NCBI): domain Eukaryota; kingdom Metazoa; phylum Chordata; class Mammalia; order Chiroptera; family Megadermatidae; genus Lyroderma; species Lyroderma lyra. The sequence goes on from PVJL010008486.1 coordinate 23,166, forward strand.
TGAAGAATTGAGATCAATAGAAAATTAAATATGACATCCATAAATTAAATCTATGAACATTTTTCAAGATGCCATTTATTTCATAAATTGAGTTTTATTTGAAAACCAAAGTAAAACTAGCCTTCATAGTCACATCAAAGTTTTGTTTTTATTGTGATTCTCCTCACACCTCCATAAAATATTTTCATGGAAAATAGGTCTGTCATAATTATGATAGTCCTAATTATGAGCCTGAGATGATTCTAGTTTATGTCTGATACCCTAATATAATATTTAAGTACCCTGTTTACTTTCAAATTTGTCCTATGTTGGAAGATAAATTGTATTGTTATCCTAATCATAATTCAATATAAGACAATAGTCATATTTTGCTTATAAATAATATACTGTGTGTCAGAAAAACAGGGGGAAGTTTATAATTGCTCAAAACTATGAAAAGCTAAATTTCAGTGGAATTTAATCTTCAACCATTTGTAAGAAGATGAGTTCATTAGTCATATTCAAAAATATATCTAAATTTTAATATTTATTAGATAAAATGCTCAATCAGTTTTGGGTGAAGTCTGCAACTACGAAGGGAAGTAGTGAATTCAGAGCCAAATTTGATTGACCAAAATAAAGTTGACAATTATCTCTTTTTCTAACTACAAAGCTAACCAGTTGTTCAACAAATGTGTGACTAGTGTAACTACGTACCATGTCCCTCTTTTATTGGGACATCAGCTCCACTTTATTGCTGAATCGCCTTTTATTTAAGGTTATTTTTGTAATTTGATCTCTCCCTTATGGCCAGATTACTGTTACCAAGAGCATCAGTCCCTTTCCCTGATACTTAAAGGATACTTTTGATGTGTATCAGAGACTGGAACTTTGCTGCTAAAAATTATAAATTGCTTTGGCTAACAAATTAAAGTAAAAATCTAATTACTTCTATTTGTTGCAAGTGCATTAAATTATTACGAAAGGAGCTGTATTGAAATCTCCAAGTACCAAGTCTTCTTTTTAGAATAAGTTGCTGCTTTTCCTATCATGACTTAGGGATGTATTTTATTGTGTAGAAATATAGAAAGAGATTTAAAAATGAAAGTTCACTTTCTATTTTTCAGTCTTTAATTTTTAACCAATGTTTGACCACAATTGTGTTACTCAGATGATGGTAATTCAACCTAATATTTTATAGTCCTTTTTTTTTTTTTTTTTGGTTGGTTCCTTGAGCTGGGATCGACCCCAGGCTGCGGCGGTGAGAATGCCCAAGCCTAGCCACTATGTGAACAGGGAACCCCCCAACCTAATATTTTAATAATTTCATTTGTTGAATCTTTGTACAATCTTTCTATCTCCATAAGCATCTTCATTTTGTCCTGATCTGAATTTGAAGAAAAAGACTACATGAAGAAGTTTTTTTATCCTCAAACTATTGACAGTGAAAAAGACATTTACTTCAACATATTCATAGTACAGATTCAGATATGGAAAATTCTCTTTGTATTAGAAATAGGAAAAAAAACTTGATGTATACTTTTCTTTGCCTTACCTCAACCCCATTCTCTATTTCCATATAAATTAAAAATAGAATATTTTGCTTGATTATCAATATTTCACCAATATTCAAATTCAAGATTATAATCCATGTATTATTTTAATATTAAATGAAATGAGTACACCATTATTTTAATAAGAAATTAACAGAATAATAGATGATAATCTTCTTAAAATTGAGCAAAATTGTAAGCTAAAATTGCTTTCATTTGTTACTGCTCCCTCCATTTCAAGAAAACTACAAAAGCTCTGTTTCCCTTGCACTTTCAGGGTAAGGAAGTTGGACCACGTGGCATCAAATCCATCGTAATCTCTGATTTTTCCTCTTCCTGTCCCTCTTTTCTCCCATCAGTGCAGGGATTCCAAACCATGACACTTTGCGACTATCTCTTGCTCTATTATGGCTGTGCTAGGACTCCGTGTTTCTATATTGGAAATATCTATGCAACTAAAGCATAGAACCTACAGTTCAATATTCTATTTAAATTACAAGAGCACAAAAATGAGAATTGTTACCTTTCACATAGCCAAAAAAATATCCAGTCCTAAATAGTCTTGATCAAGTAATTTATTAAAAGAAAAGTATAACTTAAGGCTTATTTTAATTTTATAAAATATGTTCTGCCAAATGTGTGTGTGTGTGTGTGTGTGTGTGTGTGCGCGCGCGCGTGTGTGTGTGTGTGTGTGAGAGACGTATTTAGTGTCCTGAAAAATAAATGCATTTCTCTCGAAAATTAGCCTTGGTTATTGGAGCAAATTAATTTTTTTCTTTCTCAATTTTTTATATAAATTATCATTTTTACCTCTGAAGTTCTCAAAAATAATTTGGTTTTCAAAAGCAGCGTATGATAGTATTTATTACATTCTGACTCATTTCTACCTTTGGGATGTTTTAGTTATCCTTCTTCTGCATTTAAATTCTCATATAATTAAGAAAATTTTATACCAGCCAGGTGGGTACTATACTAATTGGGACATCACTATATAAATTGTATAAACGTCTAACCACTAAGCTGTACACCTGAAGCTAATATAAAATAATATAAATGTCAACTGTAACTTAAAAAAGTAATAATTTAAAGAAAAAAACAAACCCACCCAGATTTGGCAAGCTAGTATGTGTACAGCCTCCCTTACATTGCCTCCACTGCAAATAAAACACAAGCATGATCCGGGGTTAAAATATATATATATATATGAAATGGAAGAAAATGAGGTATTCAAGACCAATATAAACAAATTTCTAAAATTGACCCTAAGCACGAAAATGCTCGTAAGATCTTGTTGGGCTCAGTTCCTAATGAGATCTTCAAGCTCCTTTTCTTAACTATACTCCCACAACTTTGAGTGACATTTTTAGATACCCTATCAACTAGCATTGCTATTTTCTAATTTACTTTATTTATTTATGAACTTAGGAGTCTAGTGAGTTCATGTGTATTATCTCACATTATAAAATGAATTTTGAGTAAATTTTAAATTATTTTTATTGTTCTTTAACTAAAGATCTCTACTGAAAACATCATAAATTTGTGTATATTCCACACGCATACAGAACTGCAATACCCAAGGTAATTTTTAGTACTCAATTTTTTTGGCAGTTTCTTTATATAATTTTTTTCTGATTTTTATGGAACTAATTTTCCTCCAGGCAAAAGTAAATGGCAAATATTAACTCAGAAAGTTTACAAATTCATATTGTTTTATAAAGTCATACCTAAAAACAAGTCATTAAACCCTGCATAAGTATTGAAGCTGTAATAAATTATATTGTCAGAAGGCTAAGAGCAAATATATATCAGTTTGAGTCCACTATTAGGAACAAAAAATTAAAAATAAATGAAAGAAGGTGGAATAGAACAAATAAAGTATAAATGACAACAAATACATACCCTAAGATTAGCAATGGAGATATGGGAGATGTATTAGTACTTCTTGAAATCCATGCTATTTTTAATTATGTAATTTACAAACACATGTATCAAGTTGTGTTTTGCCAATATACTATTTATTTTATAAATCTGTATTAACTAACTAAATATTTATTAAACTCTGTCTGTATGCCAGATGCTTTCACAGGTACTGAACATATAAAGAGAACCCAACAATCTAATAAGGTAGAAACCTAAGTGGTTTCATTCTTTAGAGTAGAAATAATTCCTGTCTAATGTTTAATATTTCTTTAGGTCTCGGTTTAACTGCTGCTTTGTCTAGAAACTCTTCCCTGACCAATTCTCCCTGCCTGCAACCATATTAGGGGCCAATACTAGGCATTTCCTTAACCTTCTGTTCTTTCTTTATTGTATCACTTCCCACACTTTATGGAAATAATTTTTAAAACTATTGTACCTGACTCCTTTGATTCTAAACTTTGGGAGGGCAGGTGCAAAGCTGTCTTGCTCACATTTATATCCATTGTGTCTGGTACAGTGCCTGGCAAATGGTATATATCTAATATATACTGGTTTGAAAAAGGAAGAGGGAGGGCAGGGGAGAGACAGAGAAAAGGGAATGAGGAAAGAGAAAGAAGACAGGGAGGAAATACGAAAGGAAGGGGGATTAATTTTACATGCAAACCTCTTTTAAGGTCAGTTTGAGTGGAATTCTTAATTTCTCTTCATATTAAGTCTAATAATAATAGGAGACCAGAAGAGACTAAAATTGAGAAAATACCACTCACCTCATATTTAATATATTTGGATGAGTACAGAAGACACACAGAAACATGATCTCTAATTCTAATTTTAATCTATCACCAAATACTAACCAGGGTTATAATCTTTTGAAAACATTAAAAAGATTCAGTCACTAGATCGTAGCTGAAGATGACTATAATTATTAGTCAAATATTCACTTGAGCAGTCCAAAAAGCAGAAAGGTCTCAACATGTTTTCTACCTAAGGGGACTCTGAAATACATGCATACTTAGCAATATCCAAAGTCATTTTCCATACAACATATCCAATGTTAGAATTTAAAAGGAAATATCCCCAAATGAGTAGAAAAATATTTGTGAATTTCATGGTGCAAAGGTCATTTATATTTAAAAAAGCAAACTTTATTTTCTCTTTTGTATGTTATCTCTTTGGAGCTGTATTTTCAAAGTTTTGTACAGTGAACATTCATTATTATATTTATACTTAAAGAAAATAAGATAAATATTTATAAAAATAAAAAATATAGAACAGAACTGAGCATAAAATCATATAGCAAAGTGTAACTGTGTTTATCTTCATATATACAAATATTGACATATTACTAATTATTTTGTCAAGAATGTGATACTATGTATTGAATTGTGTCTTATTTAAAATAGGTTATCATTATTTCATTTTTACAAATTGATGGGATGTAGAATTGTCACATCCCTATCTTTTTTTACTTCTAGGATTTTGTAAATTTGTTGCATTGTCTTCTGGAAATTATAATCATAATGGAATAATAGTAATAACTGGGTCAAAAATGTATACTATATTTTCTAGGTTTTTAAACTGTATTGATACAAACTTTATAGATGGGCTACCCATTTCATAACTTCCATGGCAAAACTTATTGCAATCTTTTAAAGTATTTGCTGACTTGATAACAAGTGACTGATTGCTTATAGTTATTCTCATTTAGGCTTTTGTTTGTGTGTTCTTAATAGCATTTCTAGGTATTATTTTATGTATTGACTAGGAAATATTTTTGTACTGTAAGTATATTTGCATTATTTTAATTTGTATTATGTATGTGTTTGTTTCATTACTTTGTGAATTACCTGTTTAAGATAAATTTGAAAATCAAAATTAATTCATCATTTTTATTCAGCAATATTTAAGCCTATTATATATAAAAAATTAAAATATAAATTTCATCCAGAGGAGAGAAGGATTTTGATACCAACTTAATGAATATAGCTAAGCCATAATAAACTACTTGGATATTTACATGCTGAACTTTTAATTATTCATCTATGCTTGAAGTATTAATATATCATCATTCCATATTCAGCTACCAGAGTTGAGAAAATTAAAATGTGAAATTAACAAGTACAATCTTTACGAAAAAACCTGTTATGTTTACTGCAAGATATGGTGACCATTCATGGTGCTAAAAAGATTTGCTTTCAGGTTCTAGGATGTTTCTTTTGAAATAGCATCATTGCATTCGTGGCAGCAAATGGTTCACAGTGCAGATAATACATCAGAGTTCACCGAATTCTTTGCATTTCCAATCTTACCCACATTGTGTTTATTGAACTATAATGACTGTGGATCACAACAAATTCAGGATGCTTCTGGAAATGCGAAGCCACTCCTGTTAATAATGCAGCAGTTGAACATTACAGTACTGTCACCATGCTATTTTATGATGTGATAAAAATGTTAAAAGTATATTACTATAAAACTGCAGGGGTTCATTTGGCCATAAGTATGTTTTATATTCTAAAGAGAAACAGGAATAAAATAAGAACCAACATAGCTTTTAGGCAGGTAAAAAAAAAGACATAATACATGTTATCAGACTAATATGTTTCTGTGTAGGGGTGGTGTGTATGCACACATAAGGTAATGTGCTGAGTTCATGTAGGTCTGTGTGTGTGTGTGTGCTAGGATATGTATGTGTGTTCATGTGTGCCCCGTGTGTGTGTGTGTGTGTGTGTGTGCATACCTGTGTACGTGAGGGTAGCATCAGATTTCATGACTCACAGATAAAGGTGCTAATGACATGTTCAGTGGGTAGGAAGATATATGGAGAGTATGAAGTCAGGGGATGAATATTTTTCTGAGACTAACACAGGAAGTGGCAAAATCTAAGTGTCCATTGCTCTCAGTAAACCCTGCAAGGTCAAGACCAGTTGCAGCCCAGTGCTATTTCTTTCACAGAAATTATATATTTAAACAAAAACTTGATTTTAAGAGGTGTCTATATCAATATTGTATTGCTGTGCTACAAATTATCACACATTTGCTGTCTTAAAAAACACACATTTGTCAGCTCACGGTTGCTGAACCTCAGCCCAGACACAGCTGAGTGAGTCCTCTAACAAGGCGACACTCATAGTGCTAGCCACATTGCTTTTGCATCAGTAAGCTTGATCAGGAAAGAATTGCTTTCCAAGCTTTTTGAGGTTGTTGGCGAAATGTATCTCCTACTGTTGCAGAATTGAGGAAACTGTTTTATAACTGGCTATCGTCTGGGATGAGGTTCAGCTGATAGAGGCCATCCAAAATTCCAGGCCATGTGGCCTTCTCCAAAGGCAATTTACAATATAGCTGTTTCTTCAAGAGCAGAAGGAGAATCTCTTTCTAACCTCAAGAAGGGCACACTTAAGGGTTTTTATCTGATTAATTAGGCCCACCAAAGAGAATCTTTATTTTGATTAACTAAAAATCAACTGATTTGGGATTTTAATGTCATATGCAATTCCATTTACCTTTGCCATATAAGGTAGCCTAATCATAACAGTGACATCCCATCATATTTACAGTTCCTGCCCATACTCCAAGAAAGGATTATGCAAATGTGCACACAAGAACACAGGAAGCTGAGAGCCATCTTAGAATTCTGCCTGCCACAATGTCAAACCGATTTTAGCATTGTATAAAATTTACCGCTACCCAAGTCCTGCCTCCCATGACCAAGATTATAATTTGTTTAGGAAATATTTGATCATTTGATCCCTTTCTACCTCTCACTTTTGTCTACATCCTACATTATTCATTCCATCACTTATTGTTTTATTATTTGATTTTTTTTTCTCTGACAAATTATTACATAGAACTGCTGGCTTTGGTTTAGTTCATCCCCTAAACCCATTTACTGTTCCTGCACACTGTATCTTACAGAAGCAGCACAGGAAAAAGAGAGTAAATGCTTTTCCCGCAGGTAGACCTGAGTTTGAATTTTGCTTATCCTACTTTTTGTAAGAGTTTGAACAAGTCATTTCACTTTCCTGAGTTTCAGTCTCCTTGTCTGTCAAAAGCAATAATAAAATTTACTTAAAAATAGAAACTATAAAATGCATAAATAACACCTAGGACAATACTTGGCACACAGAAAGTGCTCAATAAAAGGAAAGCTGTTCTTCACCATATTTTGGTAGTGGTTCTAGGTTCTATACTGCTCAGGCTTTGCATAATAATAACTTGTATTTACAAATAACACTATGTTCTAGATCATATGCTGAACACACTTTTCACAATTACTTAATGTTGTTTTAGTTTCTGTAACTTCTGTAACAAATGATCATAAACTTAAAACAGAAATTGATTCTTTCACAGTTCTGAAGACTAGAAGTCCAACATCAACCTGTCAGGAGGGTCACACCCGCTCCAAAGGTCCTAGAAAAGAATCTATTCCTTGCCTCTTCCTGCTGTGTGGGTTCTAGGAGTTCTTTGGCTTGTGGTCACATCTCCAATCTCTCCATTGTAAATAATCTGCTTCTCTTCTGGGTACCTCTCCCCTGCATGCTTCTTATAAGTACACTTGTTATTAGATTCAGAGCCCACCCAGATAATCCAGGGTGATGCCATCTCAAGATCCTTAAGTTCATTCCATCTTCAAAGACCTTTTTTCTAATTAAGATATCATTCACAGGTTCAAGGGATTATGACAATGATATCTTTTGGAGGGTCATCGTTTAGCCCACGACCAATCACAACATCACTAAGTTTTCAGTATTAGTGTTATTTCAATTCATAGAAGAAAGAGTATCTCAGAGATATTTAAGTACTTCTCCCAAGTCTACACGGACAATTAGTAACATAGGGGCAAATGGGTGCTACACACAAACTCCAAGCCTGTGCCCTGAACTTTTCACTGTGTATTAGCTCTGGCACATTCCAGTAAGTCCACGAAGTCTCGGGAAATTTTATCTTGGAGGATACATCTATCAGCCAAAGAGGGAAAATTTTAGTCTTCTTTTCCTTATATGAGCTTAACCTGACTTTCTGAAACTGTCAAAATCATTTCTTCTCGTGAAAATTAACCTGAGTGTAGGAGTGAGAGTTGAATTGCTTTAAATTTGAAGATGTCAAAGTGAAGGTCGAGTAGATGCCTATCTTGGTTCTTTAATTAGATGATCTCAGAATTCTGTACTAAGATTTTAAAAGCACTATAAACTGCTTTACCTTTGTGCTGTGATCTTTGATGCTTTGTTGCTGACCCTTGTCACCAGAAATTATGGTGATCAGAGACAATTTGGAAAAGAAAGTAAGTTTAGGAGTTTTGAAGAAGCACATTTTCTTCCATATTTCCCCACCTATTTTTGTCTTACCTTTCTAACTAACCTGGACTTCTCACACCTATATACTATCTTTGGTGATTATGATGACTGATTACTCTATCTTATTTTATATATATTTTTTATAATTAGAACAAATTTTCTTCTCCATAAGACTCTTCTTACTAGATCACCTAATAAGAATCCTCCCCACCCCAGAAAAAGTCACTTCTACATATTTGCAATTAATATATATTTCAATAAAAATTATATAAATAACTGTACAAGAAACCACACACTCTTAGAAAATGTTTTAGGCTAGGACCTACAAAACCTGTACTCCAGTTTTAGTTCTGCACTGATGAATTGCGTGACCTCAGCTGAAGCCCGAAATGACTTTTGGGCAATTGCCTTATTTGTAAAACTGAAATAATCGCTATTTCCTGGCTCAAATCTAAGTATAAAAGAACTTATATAAAATAAACGTCAAAATGCTTAGGAAACAAAAAATGTCTGGTCTAACTATATAAACAAAAGGAAATAAAAGAACGAGGAACAATTGAAATAAGCAAATTTAAATATCCATAAGACTATTGGATGCTATTTCTCAATATTTTTCCTACAGTTATTATAGTCTATTTTAAGCCTTGGCACTCTCTGCTAATGACATTGGAATAGATGATCAAGGTATTCAGGAGGATCGAATGTTGTTAATAAAACACAAATTTGATTCCACTGAACACACTTAAGTCTGTAATGGCGATTCTGCAAATACCAAGAAGAGCCTTCGGAAACATATTCTAGCCTCCCGTTCCCCTTAGCCCGTAATTTCCAGATGTGTTACGATTCTTAACTCTATGTGAAAGCTCATCAGCCAGCTCTAGGGAGCTTTAATTCTCAGGCACTCACTTCAATAGATAAGTGGTTAAATAGTAAGCAAGTGTGTAGGTCTTTCCAAGAGAGAGAGGGTAAAATGTTTGTAGTGAGAATGCAAGGCAGTTGAAAAGTATTTAAACCCAAATGATTAGTGGAGTTGTCCAGGCACCAAAGGGACTTCTGTTGAGTGGATAGGAAAAAGATTGGCCTGCTGTTTTCCACACATAGTCTGCATTTAAAACATAAAGTAATTATGTGTTTTAAGTTGATTCCCATGGTGCCTCTCCTTTTCAGAGCACAGCAGGGAGAGTTAACATAATTGGCACCACTGAGTGCATATAGTTGTAGCACATCTTTGTTCATGGTTGAAAATGAACATTTTCTTTAAATTGTTGGTTTTACTATGTTGCTATGCTTATTTGTACTCGGTTCCTATTCTAATTATTAAGCAGAAAGATGGTGCCTACCCCCACCTTCAACAATCAACCTCAAATCTTCAAAAGCTAGGGCCATCTGTGAGGTTAATTGCCTGTTCATTTGGGAGGACCTTCAAATTGAAAATGCTTTCCTGTGTGTTTGTGTATATATTTGTTTCTAATGTGCTTTTGAACTCAGACAAGATTACATATTATTTTTATAGTTTTATTTTACTCAAGGACATATTGATGTGCATATCCAAGGTCTCATCCTTTTGATTTCCTAGTTAAGTAAGACTTTGAGTTAGGTTTATCTACCAGGAATAATTGAATAACAGAATAGATCCCTTTTTAAGTTGCTATAATAAAGGTAGAGAAATATAAAAGAAGATTATCTTTAAAAATAAAAGCCAGCCTTGTTTAGCACTGAGACTTCATCCCCACAATAGAGCTCAGCATGCTATAGTATGCTCCCTATATTTGAAGATTCAATAAATGAATGAGTCTTCAGCATTTTTATTTCCTGTCATATAATATGACATCTCTGACTCCGTCCTAAGCTGTAGGTATACCTTAAAAATATGACAATGTACATGGGTTAGATTTATTTATTTATTTATTTATTCATTCATTCATTCATTCATTTATTTATTTTTTACATGGGTTATATTTAATGTTTAGATGAGAACATTTATATTTATCTACCACTCGAAACTATTTTTCTATTTGTGTTGCAGTTAGAAGTTTGCTGAACAAAGCAACTAAAGGCCTATATTCTAACCTTTTTTGAAACATGCTCACTTATCTCACATGCAAAAAATGGAAATTTTAGTGTCATTTCCTTCTGTCTTACGGAATAATCATATAAGTCAAAAGAGGGAATGTACACTGTCTTTTTGAAACTCCAAAGATGCTATGCTATCCAAATGTGAGAGATCATCTTTCAAGTTAAATGAAAAGAAGCACATAACCTGCATGAGCACTTCTTGTCACTGGGAAATATAATATGCATGTGAGGATTGATAAGCACAAGTATGTTATTCTTTCATGTGGGGCTGAATAGGAGAAACAAGCCTATCAGCAATATATTGAAATGTTAGCAGAGTATGTTTGTTAATGCAAAATTGAGTATACAATCAATTATCCTATTATGTTGTTTTCTAAACAATAAGATCAGGACTATGAGGTTGGACAATTATTTCATGAACTCATCCTAAAAAAAGTGCTACATACCTCATTGCTGAATATCACTCGGGTCACCTTTGAAGTACTTTCTTTGGGCACTGATGCCAGTAACTAGTCCAATCTTGAATGGAATTTTGGAACTCTTTCTGGAATGGCCATCAGACTGTCGTCAGACCCAAACTCTAACAATTAACTTCACAAACTTGCCACCATGTGCCTACATTGATAGCAATGTACAAACAACTCAGTAAGGTGTCACGACCTTGGCAACCTAAGTGGCAGAATTTGGGTATGATGATGATGATGACAGCTCCTGATGGTCATTCCAGAAAGAGTTCCAAAATTGCTTTGAAGGGTGGACTAGGCACTGGCATCAATGCATAGCGTACCAAGGCGAATACTTCAAAGGTGACCATAGTGATAGTCAGCAATGAGGTGTGTAGCACTTTTTCTAGGATGAGTTTGCAAAATTAATTGTCTAAACTTGTACATTATTTAAAGCAAAATTTTAATGCTAAATACATATGGAATTTTAACACATTAGTTAATATTTTACCCAGGGACTAATCTCCCTTCAGCTTACTATTCAGTATAATTATTCTTGTATTTTTTATTTATTTTTGAAATAGTATATATTGTGGCTCCAGTATGATTAAATATTAAATAATTAAAAACAGTAAAATTTATTGCTGGTTTTCTTGTTCTAAGAGGAAAAGATCTTGAGAGAAATTTTAAATTTGAGAAGTCAAAAAAATCACAGATCTTTTAATATTCAAAAATGAGAGAAGTTATTAATAGAACTAAAGTGAAAATGTATAATTTTAGCAATAATCTGAAGATTATAACAAGTAACTATGTTCCAAATCAAAGTACCTTAAGGAAAACAAAACTAAACAAAACACAAAAAACAAGAAACATACAAGCACAGAGAGGGCATGATTGTGTGACAAAGCTGAAATGCCCAGGGATAGTTTTAATGTAAAACATAGCTTAGCTGGATCCAGGTACTCAAACAGTATTGTCAGAAATTTTTCACGCTCCATATTTTGGCTCTGCTTTGATCTGTGTTGGCTTCATTCTCAGGAACGAAATTACTTCAATGTCAAAACGACTACTGGCAGACTCAGGCTTACTTCCAAAATCTAGCCAACCTGACCATGGTTTGGCTTTTTATCAATAGTTCAAGCAAAAGCCCCAAGGTTGATGCCCATTAAATTGGATTGACTAAGCTTAGTTTACGCATCTAATGAATGAATCACTGTGGGGAGGACAATTTGGGTATCTCACCAGCAAATTGTAGATAATGGGCCCAATCCCAAAGAGGGTGAGTGGAGTAGGATTTATCCAAATTACATGAGCAGAGAGTCAAGGAAACGGGAAACAGTTACACAAAGCAGGGGTAACCAATGCTAGGAAGGCAAAAGCAATAAATGTGCACTGTAGAAAGTGGTACAGCAGTGAGAGCATTTTCAGATAAAAGGGTCATGAAAAGAAAAAAAATAACAAGAAATCATCCTTATTTATAATAGGGTATCAAATCCTCCTTAAAATTAATAATAGTGAATATTAGATCACTGCAGAGTGGATATTGTCAGTTACTTGTAGGATGATCAAGAAGAGAACTAAAGAGTAGAATGAAAAGATCAAGAAAACATATTTGAAATTCTAATTTTGTCATTTCTTAGAAAGAACATTTTAAGGCTTCTAGGTGATGAGTTCTCAGGTCAAAATTAATATCATAGTTATAGTACTATTGGTAAGTGTCATCCAGAACCACATAACTCTATGGAAACTAGAAGTAAATGTGACCACCAGGGCAATGACACATTTGAAAGCAAGCATTCTGGAGCCCAACTGAATTTGAATCCTAGCTCTTCTTTTTGCTGAACTTGGGAATGCTGCTTGAGCACATTATGCCTTATTTTACTTGTTTTCTCATTGCAGCATTATATCCAATAGCTAAGATATGCAAGCAACCTAAGTGCTCATCAAAAGATGACTAGATAGAGAAGATGTGGTATATATACCCATACATACATATACACAATTTAATATTACTTGGCCATAAAAAAGAATGAAATCTTACTATTGTGACAACATGGATGGACCTAGAAATAAGTCAAACACAGAAAGACAAATACCATATGATTTCACTTATATGTGGAATCTAAAGAACAAAATAAACACACAAGTAAAAAGAAACAGACTCACAGATACAGAGAATTACCAACATTATAAAAAGAAAAATTAAGAAATATAACCAACAGGGCAAAGCTAAAAAGTATTATGCAAAGAAATGAAGGTATAAAATTACAGGGGAAAAAATTGCAGAAAATAAAATAGTCAGTAAAATAAAAGAATATATATTAATACAACCGGAATAAAATAACTTACATTAGCTAGCTATAAGATATGATTCATTAGCATTTTTCTTTCAGTAGTAAAACTAATTTTCTAAAAATCCAATAGATGTAGCCAACACAGAAAACACCTGGAAAAAAGAAATCCACCACAGGGTAATAATGGTGGTTAAGAGTGCAAGTAAACTCAAAAATCCCATTAACAGGCTCACCAAATGATAATCCTGGCGCTGCCAACGAAATGGTTTGAATTTTCTGCCAGAAAAACAGATGCTGCTCTGTTAAAATTAGGAGAAAATAAAGTCTTGTGAATTAGTCTATGACCTGTAGCATATACTTTCACAGGTGGAATGAAGCAAAATCACAGGGGATATAAAACCTATTCTCAAATAACAATACCTCATAATTACACAGTTCTGTATGATTTTCAGTAGAATTTTCAAATTTAATACTCTAAAACAAATTTGATTTATTATGACTATTATTCTGCCTTCATCTTACAAATTAAAATAACATGAATTTCAGAAAAGCTAAAAGAAAAAAACAAAACAAAACAGTGACTCCTGGCTGTCTTAGAACTAGTGAGGTGTCAAGCTTCTTCAACTCTATTCAGAATCTGATAAAAAGGGAAAATGTAGTCAGAAGACAGCTCTTTCTTAGGTCATTTCTTATAACCAGGTCTGTGCATAATCGAAGTGGTTGAAAGACCTCATTTCACAAATATAAGAAAATAGAATTTATTTTAAAAAGTAATATGTTTAGATTTTGGTAATGATTCCATGATTCTACTTCACCATGGCTACATAGATTAAAATAAGAAAACAGTTGATCATATGAATTTCTCAAATACATTTCTAGAAGAAAAGGCACTTGTAATTTCTTTTTATCCTTCTAAATAACTGAAAAATAATTCACAATTTATACACATGTCATGTATACATTTTCTTGGAAAATACGACAGAGAAAAAAATGGATGTTAGATTGGAGAGCGTTTTATTTTATTTTTAAAAATTGAAACAGTTTTATTATTGGAGATCCTTTTAAAGCCACAGAAATGGCAGGCTCTCTAAGAGCACTTTTGAAAACATGTCAGGAATTATGGTGGTTGAGCTCCCTACTTCAACTTCCTTGTTCAAGAAAATAGGTGAAAGAACAGATAATTTTAGAAAGCAGTTTCATGGCTGCAAACAGAAGCCAAAAGTCACAAAACTGGCAGAGGAGCAGAATTGCAACATGGCTGTGGTTGCAGATATGAGCTCTTTAAGAGGTACATCCTATTAGGCGGGCACCAATCCACATGCAGGACCCAGGTTTGGATGAAAGGCTCAGGGTGCCTAATTGGGCCACATTTGTTGAATCAGTTGTTGAGGAAGAGTATCCAGATATCACAGATGAGGAAAAGCCTGAGAATAAATCAACTTTATTCACCAAAATAACGTTGCCATTACTCCCAACAGAATCTACAAAACGTAACTCTTAAGTCAATGCAGGTGCAAGAAATTTGGTGTCTCAGCAAAAATGTAGAGACAGAAAATTTACTTCCAGTAGCAGCCCCAAATTTTCATTGTAATAAAGTGTAGGTGCACCCCTTTCTTTCCTCCTGTCCCCCATGTGGATTATGTGCCCTCATACTGCCTCTAGGAATATGTGCCTTTATTTATTCATCCATCTATCCATTAAATAATTCAACAAATATTTACGAAATACACATAAAATAGCATTGTGGGCTCATTGGTGGTCAAGGTTGAACCCCTTACTTGATGAAGATTATAGTCTGAAAATTTAATGATTAGTCTTCTGTATAAAGAGCTCTTACTTGTTATTCCATTTCTCTTTTACTCTCTTTATTCAGTATGTGTTGTCCTTTCTTCTCGAAGTTACGATCTGCACTAACATGGCTGTCACTGATAATTGCTCGATGTCTTAACTTACCCCAGAGATAGGAGAATTGCACTTTAACCAGAGGTTTCTAAAAATAATTATATTAACCATGGGTTTGAAATGTAGTAGTATTGTGGTATAGAATAGCTGCACCTCTCATAAGCCAGGTTTGTTACATGTTTACTTCCCCTACTTGACTCCTGACTTACTTGAGGGTAAAATTTTACATTTTTGCTCCCACATTCTAGAGCACAGCCTGGCAATGTTCATGAAACAAATGAACGAAAATGAATGTTCAAACAACTATTTACTTAGTACTGCTTTTCCCAGACCATAAACCATTTAGAAATATTATTACAAATTAATTATTTTTGAATTTCTGCTTTCTGGTTTGGGTAGTTTATAAACAAAATCTTAATATAAGAACTGTGGTTCACAAATATATAACAACAGGTTTTTTGTTTTGGTTTGATATCCTGAATTACTTTAAGTGTTTATAAGGTAGATAATTTTGACTCTAGAATATTAGACATTTCATAGGCCATTATTCTCTCAGGCAAAATGAACAAACATTGCAAAAAATACAGTTTTTGAATAATTTGATTGCACAAATTACCACTTTTCTTCCATTCTTTGTCAACAATAAGCTAATTGGTAAATAAAAGTCAAAAGGTGTTTATGTTCATATTATAGGAATTCTAAATTGTCAGGGTGGCTACCGTTAACAAAAGGACACTTACATGAAAACAAAAAGTCTTTAAAAACTGAATTTTATTTTAAATCTTCTGTTCTTATCACCTCTTTATTAGTCCCTATTTCTCTATATGTTACCTGAAATCAATGAGTTAAATAATGTCATGAATACAAGGGTGTAAGAATTCTCTTTGAGAAAAGAAAACCTCCAGATTAAAAAATATGTATGGTTTGCAGAAGAGAAAGAGACTTGATTTCATTTGACTCAACAAGTCTTTCATAATTTTCAAAATTAATTTTTATCAAAAAACTGAAAGAATTGATACAGAGTTAAATGAGTGGGATAAAACAAAAGAAAGTCATTCCTTCACTGACTTACTGGTAAGTAATCCTTGCTAACAGATGTCACCCCAATAAGTCTAACAATAAAAATGAATTAAATAATTAAAAAAACATTTAAAAATAACTATCAATACAAGGGACTATAGTGACTGCAAGGCTACAGCAGTCAGCAGATAAACAAATGAACAAAAAAAAACATAGTGTCTGTCTTCATAGTACTTATATTTTGACAGAGGAGAGGTTAAATAAATAATTACTAAGTACAAAATTGCAATTATTTTTAGTGCTGTGAAGTTCTTAGAAGTGCCTATAACAGGAGGACTTGAGGATTTGAGCTTGAATGACAAATATGAGAAAATTAGGCAAAAAGAGAAAGTGTTCCATTTTGCTTTTCAGAAGCACCATGCTCACAGCAGATTCACAAATATTTCCACTATATCCCCTTATACAGAAAGTATTAGTTTATATCTCAGTGATGTACGGACACAACCAAAAGCTTTTCTCTAAAAGCAAGATCTCGGTGCCTTAGCTACTTTAGACTAGGGTGATCTCACACTTCTGTTTGCCCTGCGTCATCCTAGTTGATGCTTGTTGTCCTGGTTTTTTAATAACTCACCAGTTTACTCTCAGAAATGTGCTTATTAGGACAATTTATATTGGAAACATTTCCTTACACTCATATTTTATCTTAAATACTCATGAAAACACTTCATTGTGTACTCAAATAAGCCAGTATTGTTTTACATATAAGTAGGCAATGAGGAAGTTAATACTCAAGAGGAAATATTAGTCTTAGAGCAACTGCAATTTGAGTAAAAGCAATTTCAATACACTAAACACGTAATTTAAAACCAGTTTAAGTAATATAATTTCATCCTTGATGGCTCCACGAAACAAAAGAGATACAAACAAATGACCATAATTTACAAGAATATTAGAAATAGAAAACAGAGAGGACAAGGTAACAATACAGTAATTAATGACAAAGCAAAGCAATGTGAGTTATTATTGTTGCTAATTATAAGGCTAGCGTCTGTGCATTTTATTAACTTCCCACCTCATTTCACAATCAGTAATTTAGTCCCTTATTTATTCACTCAGCAAATATATTCCAAGTGTCCACTATGTGTGTGTGTGTGTGTGTGTGTGTGTGTGTGTGTATGGTGGTCACTTAGAATATATACATATATACACATAAAATCAGGCACTGTTCTTTTCAAGGTATTAGGGATATGGTGTGGAAGAGCACAGAGAAAAAAAGAATCTGTCTTCAGAGAGCTAGTTGGTATGTAAGTACTTTAACATTTAAGAATAAGTTATAAAAATAGCTAAAATTAAATGGTAGTATACTATGTAGTTGAAGAATGAATCAATATAAAAAAAATATAAGGTAAAGCTCAGGAAAGAAGAGGTCAAATCCATAGTACATAAAAGAGCTTCCTGTGACTAAGTCTTAGACTTGCGTCCAGGCTTTCTAAAGCCAAAAGGAAAAAGAGATTCAATTAGTGATCAGTGTTTTCTTTTCCTTCCCCTGTAGGGGAAAAAGTATCCTCAGAAATTCCAAGGATTTTTCACTAATGATTTTTCAAACACACACACACACACACACACACACACACACACACACACCTTTGAATAAAAAACACTAAGAGAAATGACTCAAAGATTCCAAAGATCAGTTACCCAGAGATATTTACGTATAAAAAAACCAGAAAGTTTGAAAAATTACAAATTGTCCAGGATTTCCCTTAGTTTAATGCTTCTTAGGTAGGTTTGAAATATAGTCTGATAAGGGAATCCCTGAGATACTGCATACTGATTTTTCAGTAAAAATGGAGCATATTTTACATGGTATAATCTATTTGAATGTAGAAATTAGTTTTTTGCAAACAAGAAAAAATATAATAAATATATATAATGTGTATAAGTAAATATTTTAAAAATCAATTCATTATATAAAATTTTCCCAAATTATAATACCAAAGCATAATTTTAAAAAAAGACCTAAAAGAAACAAATACAGAAATGTTACTATTAAGAATATAAATTTTAAAATCCATAAAGTAAATACTATAAACTTAATTCGAATATATTCTAAGTCACACAAACCACGCAAAGTGTATTTCTGGAATGGAATGATAGTAATGTTAAAAATAATTGATATATTTATTTACATTGGTAGAACAAAGAGAAATCACATTTTTAATATTAAATAATTAATATATTGTAAGTCAATTCCAGATTTAAGAAACAAAACACTGACCCAGTCATATACATTCCTTTCCTCTATTACCCACAAAACGAGAAGACCTACTACATAAACACTATAGTTTAAAGAAATAGTATGAATCATCATCATTATAAGTTACATCAGTAATTTAGTGTGGTATAAAGTAAATGCTTTACCCTAGTTTAAAATTAGGTGTAAAAAGTTCAAAAATCCACTATTTTGCTATTTCCAATTTTTAAGAATGAAATGAACATGATAGAGACAGTTCTAATAGTCTTCAAAGCAAGAATTCATTATCAATATGCTCTGGTAAGTTAAATCTATAAAAAAAATAGGAGTTAGACAATAAAGGTGAATATTTCTGACTAAAATTGAGACTATTCTTTTAAAATGTAATAGTGAAAATATGATTAAGAAAATGACATATAAAGGACACGAACATATTTTTTTAAAAAGCAGATAAAAAAACTGAGAAAGTATTTACATTTAATTACTAAAGTCATTGTCTTTCACATATAAAAGTTCCCATACATTAATATACAAGAAATACATGTTCCATTGCAAATAATTTTAAAATTGAGGAAATAAATTGGCCAATACTATTGCAGACATTTTTATACTAGAAGCTTTTAAATATGTAAATTAAAACAAATATTGCTTTTGCCTATATAATATTCTATGGACTAGTAAGTGAAATGAGAGAAATATCTCTTCTATATGTCACTATTTGAAGTACAAATCAGTATGTCTTTCTGGGTGTAGGTTACACAATATATATCAAATGTCTGAAATATTTTTATCATGGTTTACCTAGTGATCCTACTTTAATTTCTCCTAATGAAACAATCTGAAATGTACTCAGACTGCACACATACACAATGACTCCAGTGCTATTTATAATATAAAAAATGAAAATAATCTGAGTGCATGCAAAAAAAAAAAAGGAAAGTTAAAATATTTGTTATATATACCACAGACTAGAATTCTGTTATAAATCTATTAGCAAGATTCTGTAATGTTTTAGAAAGACAATATTTATTAGGAGAAATTAAAGTAGAATCAAATAAAAATAAATGAAAATAAAAATAATTCACAAGTTGTTCAAAACTGTTATTTTGAGAGAACATCCAAAAGGTATGTACAGCATAGCTATATAATCCTGAGGAGAAAATAAGCCTATACATTCACATTTATTGACTCAATACTGGAAGTAACTGTAACAATTCTAATAGTGGCTGTATAAGACTAGGAATATGAGAAAATTTACATTTCTTTTTATACTTTTCTGTATTTCTCTTGTTATACTACACATGAAGTAATTTTATAATCAGAGAAGTTCTGAAATACTCTTAACAGCATGTCATATCTATAAAATGATTAATCTTATAAGAAAACCATGTTTATATTCTATAGCCGCACAAATTTGTTATTTCAATAATATATGAGGACACGTGACATAGAGGTACTTGGAAAACTGGTTTTTAAGTCACTTGAAGAATTTTACATCGTCTTTATATGTGATTGTTACCATTAGTATGTCATCAGATAAAAGAGGCACCAATAATTCGGCTGTCATAAATTTTCTCTACATTTCTTTTCCAAAAAGCATGACAAAAAGCATTGCCCATCAGGATTAGAAACACCATCAAATACATCACCTCCTGCCAACGAGATGTGCATGGTAAATAACCATCTTCCTCTTTTCTCTCTAAGTTGGCCTACTTTAAAGGAAAATGAAAATTGCCATAAGCACAGAGATAAACACGGTGTATGAGCATCGTATAAAAACATAATATACTATCTCCTTCCAGAATTTAGTTCTCAGTAAAATTCTAGTGTTGCTCTCTCAATTGTGTGCAAGACGTGTTTTATTCAATGACCACATGAATGTGAGTAATAAGAACATTCGAGAGCAAACCTTCAAAATGTTTTCGAAAGGTAGCCGATTTACAAACCTGCTGAAGGAGGAAGGAAATTGTGTCTTAACAGCCATCAGCTCTGAATAGATGTTATCCTCTAGAAAAGGAAATTGGGTCTGAGTAGCTTACACTGAACCCAATTTGGTTTTTCATCGTGCAGTTGGCCTTCCTTAAATGTAGAGGACAGAGAAATCTTCTCAATGATCGTTGAATTGTCTACAAGTAAAACTTAATGTTTAGTTAATTCTGTAAGAGAAAAACTGATGCAGAAATAGTTGTCTAAATGATAAATCTTCATTTTCAGTTAAGTTACACTTAGTCAACTGTTAATGTGAAAGCACACCCCAATAACACATCAGAGATCTGTCACTACATAAAAAGATGTGTAAGTATATAGAGAAAAGCCTCCTGTTTGCCTGACAGTATGATAAATCCTAAAGAGGATACAGAAAATATTAAGGCATGACTTCTGCCTTCTATGAGGTTACAATTCATCTGAGATGGTATCTATTGAATGCTTTCTCTCCCCCTGGAGCTGAGCTAAGTACTCTGAAATGATTACCTCATTTAGTCCTTCATAATGTCTTGAAATACATATTATTATCCCTATTTTACAAATTAAGCTGTCAAATTCCAAGAAGTGAGGGGTGCCCTGGTGGTGTAGTGACTAGGCTTCAGCGCTCTCAATGCTGCAGCCTGGGTTTGATTCCTAGCCAGGGAACTACCCAAAAACAAACAAACAAAACCCCCCAAGAGGTTAAGTATCTTGAGAAGATGATATATTGAGTAAGTGATAGAGTTGGGATTTGGAATTCGGTCAGACTTCAAAATCAGTGGTTTTAACACTATGCTAAACTACTTTATCCAAATAATTTGGACAGGATTCCACCATGAGTTACTACATAATGTTTTAAGTCTTTAACAGTGTATTGGCTTTGCTAAAATAGAAGATATTTGTAAAAAGTGCCTATGAGGATGGACAGTTGATTTGGCGGACTCACTTAGAAAAAGTGCTACATACTTCAATCCTGAATATCACTATGGTCACCTTGTAAATATTCCCCTTGGGAAGCTATGCACCAATTCCAGTGCCTAGTCCACCCTTCCAAGCAATTTTGGAACTTTTACTGGAATGGCCATCTGAGCTGTCATCGTACCTTGCCAAGGTTATGACACCTACCAAATTGCTTGTACAGTGCTGCAAACATTACTACACAGTGGCAACTTAACTGTCAAATTTTGGGTATGTTGACAGCTCTGATAGCCACTCCAGAAAAAGTTCCAAAACTGCTTTGAAGGGTGGACTAGGCACTGGCATTGGTGTACATCTTCCCAAGGGGAGTATTTCAAAAGTGACTGTACTGATAATTCAGCAACGAGGTATGTGGCACTCTTTCTAGAATGAGTTTGTCAAATTAATTGTCTGACCTGGTATTCTATTAAGTGCTATTTGAGATAATTTATTTCCCTCTAGTTAGAGACAAGGAGTTATTAAACCTCAAATAATAAAAACTTTAATTAATATCAAATTAGTAAACTCTATATAATATTTGCACATTCGTTTTTTATTCTATACGCTGAACAGACATCCAACTATTTTTTAATTTGCTAAGGCTATTGTTTGCTATGAAGACTGGATCAATATTGTTTCAACATCTATCTTTCTCCTCATACACCATTGCCAGCACTAAGGTCAGCTAACATATTACCTGTTGAGTCTCAAATTTTATCCACAAAAAAATCGTAATCTATATATTTTAAATGAGTTATTATGTATAAAGTTATCAATATAAATTTAATTGACAAATTTCCTTTTTCACTTTATCTGACTCACTTTCTTTTTTAAAATGACTTCTTTCATAATGAGCTGTATATTCAAATTTATTTTTAATGGCATTTCACTGTTATTTAATATGTTATCATTTTCAAACTTGATGAAGTAATTTCTGGAATTTTTTAATCATGATACAAGATTTTATCAAAACTACTTTAATACCCTAGCAGTACTTGGGATATCTTGACTATTTTTTGGCATTTATCCACCAAAGATAATATTAACTATTTAAAACAGTATAGTCTATAGGGTAAAGCAATTGCTTTGTGATAAAATGTCAAACTTTTACCAAACCCTTCAAAACTCAGTGTGGTAATCCAAACTACGAGATACACTGATTCCAGGTCTTTGGAGCTTACATTCTCCATTCTTCTCCAATTTGGGTAATTTGAATTGTTCTCAACAGGAGAGACATACATATAAATGTCAGTTTGTGTAGAACCAAAAACCAAACTTATGGGTTAAGAGAGAGAAATGTGACTTCCTTCCACAAAGAATTAACTAATTTGGCTGAGTCAACTGATTACAAGGTTTAATGTGGCCTGGGAGTCAATTAGAATTTTCCTAATAAGGTTGTTTTTGAAAGGAGTTAAGGAGTTCTATACTATCAATTATTTTACACTAAAATCCTAATCAACCAAAATGTATTTGACACACTCAACAAAAATGGAAGGTCTGTCATGAAGATATAATCATACCTCTTTTTAAGGGAAAAACCATGAAAACATGAGATAGCATCCACTTTGGTAATGGAGATGGCTCTTTTCATTTATTTAAATAGGCTTTGGAAAATTCTTATTTAAAATTTATATCTCTGGCAAGTCTAGTAATTTCCAGCCAGGGTACTCAGTTGTTCAATACAGGCGCTACATAAATCTGCTCAATAACATAAACATGCTGCCTCAGAGCGATCTCACGAATTAAATAGCCTGTTTCCCAGAGAGAGAAAAGTACAGAACAAAATTAATAGTACAGCTACTGTATCTCAATGGGGAGCTACCCTCAAGCCTGAATCACTGCAAAAGAAAAGACGTTAACAAAGCTGATTTCAGAAAATGCCTGTGAACTCAAGAGAAAGGAGTAGGAGAGTTGATTTGGAAGCATTTTGTTAATTATCTAACTGAACAGAAATGAAAGTCATGTAAAAAGCTAATTAAGTGAAATTGATGTGCATGATCTGTCTTTATTTTCAATACAGCCGAAGCAATCTCTGAGCCAGAGAATCCAGAAACATGCTTCCATGGGATAAATGTTGATAAAAGGGGTTGATTTCAGCTGTTCTTCAAAGTATGTTTTTCATGCTCTGATAGTTCCCTAAGCTCAGCCATCCATGTCAATTCTGTCTTGAGAGACACCTGCTTTTTGTAAGGTTGTCAGGAACATTAAAAGTATGAAAAATTTGATACTGACCTCATTTTATTATCTAATTATAACTCCACACAGTCTTAACTGCATTTCTGACTTCAAAAGTGCTATGAAGTCCCATTTCACACAAAGCTGAAAAATCCAGAGGAGGTACAGGACTTCTGTGCTACACTTTTCAAATTTATTTCTTGGTATTTCTTCTCATTGATTTAAGGCTGCACTTTGCTCATGTCATTTAGTGCATAAAATAAGGTACATCTGAAAATCTACATTCTAAGGAATTCTCAGAAAACTTGAAAATATCCTATTTTGTTTTGGTATGCCCAAATCAACTTTCAGCAAATTTTACGTAAATCAGAGAAATGAACTGAGAAACACTGGGTATTGCTTAAAGACTTTAAGGATTTGTACTTCCAATGGGGTAAAACCCAATAGATGTTCCGAGGAAGTTGGGGGAAAAAATTGAATAAATTAAAACAATGATCATTGAGTAATTTCTACATGCCAGTGACTATGCAAAGTATACAAAGACATTATCCTACTAAATCTTGATATAACTCCTCTGTGAAATTATAACTCCCATTTTATAGACATTCAACTGAGAGTAAAAAGAACCTTAGTAACTACCTACGACCACGGACATAATAAAAAGTCTTTAAACTCAAGTTTTTCTCTAAAGCCAATGCTTTCAATACTAAAAACCTTAACTACAAAATGTAACTCCTCTTTCCAATGGCATTTTTCTCATTTGGGAAATTCCCCGATCTCAACCCTAATTAGCAAAGTCCAGGCTGTTGACATTGAACCCTGGAGTACAAAGTGTTTGATATTCCAGTCATCATAAAACAGTTTCTTTGGTATGAATTTTAGCTAGTAGGTATTATTATTGTTATTATCTGATGCTTGTAGCCTGAAAGTAGGCAATGAGAGATGAAGTACTGGAAAGGCCAAATATCCTGTACCTTTCTCATTTTTAAGAGTATGAGAATTTATTCTGTATTTTAGTAGCTTTAACTGTTTATATACCTTCACTGTCAAGCTGAATAATTGACAAAAGAATTTTCTGTAAGATCAGAATTTATACAGTTTCTCAATTCTCTGCTATGTTTAGCCATGGGATAACTGGGCATGTCTGACAGATGAATGAGAGAGAGAGAACAGAAATGTTTTTTTGCATGAGATAAAAAAAGCCTTTCAGGGAAAGAATTTACTTTAAAGAGACAACACATAATTCTGCACAATGAGAAAGTCTCTCCTGATCTGTGAGAGGCTACAGCACGATGTCTGTTACTCAAATTTGTCCTCTGACCCATCTGTTACCAAGCTAGGACTGAATCCCAGAAATAGTAAGGCCAAAGTATAAAGCCTGGAAGAATATTTCCCTAAAATACCTTATTGAGCCTAAAGGACATCATGTATAATACAATAAAAATAGTATAATATGCTTGCAAACATAGCTTCAGTGTGCAACTCCTCCAAATTATGTCTGAGTATATTGTAGTGCTTTGACATACTGAAGGACATACATATATAAGTAGCAGTAGGACCCTATGGGGACAGAGCCCTCACTCAGTGAAGAGGACCTCAATAGTAGTGTACATAGAAAGCAGATCCCTCACAGAGGACACTCTCAAAGATAGAGCTGCTAAGGCATCTTCTTGAATATATATAGCAGATTTTAGTAAACAGGGGCCCAGCAGAAGAGTGGGGAGCAGAAAAGGGTATGCACTAATGTGGGAGATGAAAAAAATTGTTCCTCATACATGTGGTAACTCTACCCACAACCAGAGACTTCCCCTAAAACTAAGAGACATTTTGAACCGGACTAAAGTTCTGATAAAAGTGAGTTGTTAAGACCAGGAAATATGGTTTGTTTTTGTTATTCAGATCATGAAAATTATAAGAGATTTCCTAGACAACTTTAAGAGTCTTGTTGGAAGAATACAAAATGTATCTGTCGATTTTAACATTTGCAGAAAAAATGGGGTTCTAATGATGCCTCTCAAAACCTAAGCTGATATACATTTGATATATGTGAGATGCACATTATCATTTACTTTGCAAACTGAAGTAGTTTTGTCTCCTTTTCTATTCATGTGCCTTATTGACAGTCATCTTACTAAACATGCTTTTAATTCCGTTGTCCACAATATCTAGTGTGAGACCTAGGGTGTGAATATTGAGAAGTTACTCACTCAGAGGGTTATAAAATGCTTACCCCTGTCTTTACTCACCTTGCCCTGTTTCTGGCCCTGGAAGATGTCCTTGTCATGCTCCTGATTTAATTGGAATGCTTTTGAAATTTTACCATTAAGCATGATGTTTGCTATAGTTTTTTGAAAGGTACTCGTTATTCAATTAAGAAACATATCATGCATTTTTAGGTTGCTATTCATTTTTTAAGTTAATATTGGATTTAAACAATTGCTTTTTCTGCATCATTTGAAATGCTCATTTTTGAATCAATTATTCAGTCAGTGCAGTATGTTATATTAATGGATGTATATGATGTTGATTCATTGTTTCACTCCTGAGCTGGACTCCCTTTCTGTAAAACCTAATTCAAATACCACTTTTTATCTGTCAGCCAAAATAATGTTTTCCTCCTTCCTCTAAATTACTACAGCACTATATTTACCTTTTCTATATACTTCAGTTTATTCGACCTTGTGTTGTATCTAGATAAGTGCATTTGTCTCTCCTACTTCATTTTTCCTCCTAATGCAAAGAATAATGTATTAGAAGACAGAGAAGCTGAAATGGATTCCAGGTCTTCCACTTAAAAGACACTTCTAAGGCTAAGTTTCCTTTTATATATAATAAGAATCATAATGCATGCTTTGCCTGCCTCATACATTATTTACATATATAAATGAGATATGTTGGTAACGGTATTATTGTATAAATGTGGAGTGCTTCATACATATAATTTTTATTTATTAAGCTTCAAAACTTGCAGAATTTTTATTCCATTGGCTATATATGGAGATAAAATTACCTTGAAAAGTTCTTGAGCTTCTATTTTACTACCATCCTAGCATAGATATGTAATAGCAATGGCATATTAGGTTATCAATTATTCTTTCATGTGTTATGAATCAGATTGCCTTGTGACTTACCCCACAATCTGTGAATGCCATATATCCCCAGACAGAAAGGGAAGATACATCACAAAGGGATCATTTTTTGAGATCTTAGTGAGAAAATAATCTTGAAAAAATTAATTTGTGAAAAGAGAGAATCTAAAAATTTCCCACTACACACATAAAACAAAGTTGGGGTGCTGGCATATCAAATATTGTTAGGTCATGGGTTTAAAAAACAGGATATTCTGTGGGGTAAATAAAATAAAATCATTTTAGTTTCATGAGAAGAGGGAGAACTACTTAAGGAATGACCCAGTTATCAGTTATTTATTGTTATAAAAAATTGGTGGCTTACCAATTATTACTTATTATAAGCCTACAAGTTGATATGAAGCTAAACTAATCTCAGTGTCTTATGCTCACATGTCTGCAGTTAGCTGGGACATCTTCAGTGGCTGATGAAACAGGGTGCTGTTGGCTGGGATGAATCAATTCTAG
The DNA here is from genome assembly GCA_004026885.1 of Lyroderma lyra. Classification (NCBI taxonomy): domain Eukaryota; kingdom Metazoa; phylum Chordata; class Mammalia; order Chiroptera; family Megadermatidae; genus Lyroderma; species Lyroderma lyra. The sequence goes on from PVJL010008486.1 coordinate 50,597, forward strand.
TCCACACGACTTTTTTACCCTTCAGTATTTCAACTCAGGCTTGCTTTCATGGTGAAGGTAGAGGACACAATAGATAGAACTAAACTATAAAACACCTCTGAAGACCTTGACCTGAGAATTTGCCAGCATTATTTCTGCCACCACATTCCATTGGTTAAAGCAAATCATAGGGCCAGTCCAAGTTCAGAACAAAGAAATAAACTCCACCTCTTGATGGACGAACTGCACATTTATATTTCAGTGGACATAAATACATGGAAGAATAGACAATTGGGGAAATTTTTGCAAGTTTTTTCACCTATCAATGGCAAAATTCTATAATACAATAGAAGCCTGATAAATTTAGCTTCCACTGTAATATTTTCTGTTACATTAGACATATCTGGATATAACTGGTTCTGTGTAGACACATGGTATCTCCCCTCCCTCATTCTTGACCTTGCACACACAGATGCTTCCATTTTTTACCAGGGCACATTGAAATAGAAGCGTGTTCAGATGTTTGGTTCAAACAGTGTGCTGTTACTGAATTCTTAACAGCAGAGGAAGTTCCTCCAACTGTAATTCACAGATGAACGCTTGCCATTTATGGTGATTGGTGTGTCGATTTGAGCACAGTAAGATGCTGGGTAAAGTGGTTCAAAGATGAAGTGGGGCAAGCAGATCTGAGTAATAAACCATGAAGCAGAAGGCCTATGACTACAAGTGATCAGCTTCACCAAGTTTGTGTAAGGGCATTGAAGTGTGTGATGATTTTGTAGAAAAATAATTATGCAGCTTTCGAATAAATGATGCAGGTATATTTCTTTTTTATTTCATTAAAATATCTTTTTCCATTCATTTTCTATTTAAGTGGAGGCAAAATTTTTTAGCCCGCCCTCATAGATGTGTTAGATATGGTGACAGAAAAGTCCAGAGCCAAGACACCTTGGCCTCACTCTCATCTGGTAATAATAGAGAGGGACTGCCACAGGGTTCTGATGCTCATTAGAAGAGAGACCTTGATTAGAACCCTCGCTCTTCCATTGCTCCCATGTTAGTGAAGTAAATGTGATTAGAAGTGTTTTCATACCCTGTGGGAGACAAGGAAGTGATAACTGAGTTGAGAATCCAAACCTGCTATGCAATCACATCGCAGGGGTCAAGCTAAAAAAGCTGGGGTTAAAAATTCTGCATAAGTATTAGATAGTGTTGCTTACACAGAGGTCTGCACCATTGATAAGAAATTAAAGAATTATCAGGCCTGACTGAATGAAAAAAGCAATTTATATTATCTCTAGTTCTAAACCAGCTAAAACACTAAAGTGGAAACCCACAAAGAATGAAAAGACAGAACACAGGTTTTACTGTTCTCCCCCAGCTCCATCTCCATATACATGGGAGTGGAGAAGTGTTAGCGTTGGGACCACCACACTGAAAACTGAACATTTACTGAAGAGAAAGAAATGCAATGAAGTTCTCCAAAAAGGAGATTCATATAACAGAAGGAATTGAGATATCACACTTTTAACAACTTAAAAGTAAAATCTATTACCCAATGATGGGAAAGTTCAGATTAGCTCAGATATGTATAAACATACACACCAGAGAAGCAGTAAGGGACTGTCCTAGATTTGATGAAGGCTTCTTAAAGAGAAATGAAACAAAATATATTACATTTACAAATATTACATAAACATATGATCATGTGAACACATTGCATAGGCTCCTTGCAAGGTCTCAGAGGGACTCATCCAAGTGCGGGACCTGTAATTTCAGCATCATTAGCTTCACAGTAAATCTGCTTTTTATAGCAACACATTTGAGTTGTTTTGTTTTACATGTGTACTATCTTTGTACCTCTGTTTTTAAAAAAATGATTCTATAATGGCATAAGGAGTACTTGTACCTATTAGGTGGCAAAAAAAGATATTAAAGTATTTAGAAAAGAACTACTACTGCAAGGGGAAAAGGACTTTATTTAATTCTCTTCCAAGTTCAAATAAATAATAACTTTGTACATCTTCATTATAGATTGTCTTAAGTATGTCTTGAGAAACCTTGAAATTCCAAAGTATTATACGCTAGTAGCAAAGCCATATGAATGAAGTGGCTTAACACACCATACAAGAGAACCCCAAGAGTTTCCTGCAGCTGATAGAGGTTGTGGAGAAGAAAGACCACTGCCCAGTCTTGGCAGTTAACTTTTCTCCAAGCTTCTCAGATTTAAACATTATGTCAGTTCAACGAGAGGGTCTCTATTTTGCATTCCTTCACCTCTTCACAGCATTTACCTTGATTATCAGGGCCTAGTAGAATATTGGAGTTTCTTGTTCTATGGTTGACAATTAATTTCATGAACTCATCCTAGAAACAGGGCTACGTACCACAGTGCTGAATAGCACTACAGTCACCTTAGAAATACTCCCCTTGGGAAGCTCTGCATCAGCGCCAGAGTCTAGTCAACCCTTCAAAGCAATTTTGGAACTTCGTTTCTGGAATGGTGATCAGAGCTGTCATCATACTCAAAATTTGACAAATAAGTTCATGAACTTGCTACTATTAGCTTACATTGGCAACTGTACAAACAACTCGGTAAGGTGTTGTTCACTGTTAATCTTGCTAAGGTTATGACACCTTATAAAATTGTTTGTACAGTGCTGCCAATGTAAGTGCATGGTGGTAAGTTCATGAACTTAATTATCATATTTTGGGTAGGACAAAAGCTCTGATGACCTTTCCAGAAAAAGAGTTCCAAAATTGCTTAGAAGGGTGGACTAGGTGCTGGTGTTGATGCATAGCTTCCCAAGGGGAGTACTTCAAAAGTGACCACAGCTATATCCAGCAATGAGGTATATAGTGCTTTTTCTAGGATGAGTTTGCAAAATTAATCAGACTTTTGTGAGCCCTTATCTGACTCCCTCTTTCTCAAACTCTGCTCAATCTTTTAAGGTCCTAGAGAACAAAAGGTTCACAACAACCTTTGTTTTTGAGCTGGGTTTAATACGTCGAATGTTCATGTCTGACCTTGACCAAGCAATAGGGTCATCTGTAATCAGACAGTCTTTACATTCTCACAGAAGAATGATGTCATGTTAGTCAAATTTATGCTGAAGTAACTTTTATGAGTCCGGTCTATTATGATCTAATAATTAACAAATCAGTTACTTGAGTCACTTGATTTTTCTCTATATATGTAATTCAAAAGTGTTTACACAGTTGAACTTCATTTTGTCTGCTTCTCAATACTTCATTTCATGTTAAGATTTTAATATAATTTGAGATCTTTATTTTATATTCAAATGATTATATGAAAAACTCCTATTTAAAATGTAGGCTTGACATTGTCCTTAGTTTCCATTTAATTTGTTTTTTAGAATCACAGTTTATAGTTACACATGCTAAACATGACAAGTTTTCATATCCTCCTATTGACTGACTAGACAATTCTTCCTATATATTCCAATTTTTTTTGCCTCACACTTCACTGAACTATAAAAACCTACACAACTACTTGAAATGGATTTTGCAATATTTACTAAGATATAATCTGAGATTCCAATTTTCCAACACACTATGGGGTTACTCTAAAAGTTTCAGAGAGATAAGAAGATAGATAGCTATGCAGCATTTATGCAGTGTTTTATACTACTTCTTAAAACTCCAATATAGGGCAATCTGCTCATATAATTTCAACATTCTTCTTCTGCAGTCAGGACTATGTTTAGAAAAACATTTAAAAGTTGAATCTATCTTATGTAAGAAACCCATTTTCATGTCCTGACTAGCACTTCCGTCTTAACGATGGCTAAGCTAATGGGAATACAGGTATTTCCATTTCTGTGAGATATCTATAAAATAGATGTCCTCACAAGATCCTGTTTATACAGCATTCAGCCTATTTAGTGAAGAAGTTATGCTTTTATAAAGCATTTGTAACTGCTGTGTTAGGTGTCCCTGTGACACAAAAGAGTCACATCATTTTTGAGGAATCAAACACCCATGGACTGAGCCCACCTTTTAAAAATTTGAAACGTGTCTGCCTAGTCAACAATTATTAAAAACTTCATTTAAAAATTCACCAGGCAACATGAACGAGAGGTAATATTTCTTTAAAAAAATAAAACCCAATGCATGTTAGATGTTATTGAAGCAGGAAGCTGTCATGGGGGTGTAGATCTGAACTATAACAGTGTAACTAACTCACAGAGGTAAGAGCCAGTTTCTCAAGTTACCTCTTTAGTAAGCTGACCAGATGTCCCATTGTAAATGGAACAGAAAACAATGGTACTGTCTTTTTCCAAATGGTATGTATGATCAGCTTAGTCTCACTGGGCTAAATTCAAGGCATCAGGAGGCTGACCATATGTGTTGTTTAAAATGGGACAGTATTGTTGTTTTCTGTCCCATTTTAAATGGGACATCTGGTCAGCCTACTCTTTAGGCCTCAGTCTCCTTGTCTATAATATTCTATGATTAAATTCAAATAACATTTCTAAAACACATTTCATGAGCTCTATAGCCATGACATTATCTTTGCAAAAAGAGAAAGAAAAAAAAAAAGAAGAAGAAGAGGGATCTAAGGATTACAGAGAGAAAACACAAAAAATTAGTAGATTCATAGTGCTTCTTAATAAGACCCTGAGTGCCTTGGTAGAAAGAAATGTCTTACATTGTTTTGAAAATCTCTTCTGAGTGTATTTAATAAAAAAAATCTCTTCCAAACTCTCTTTTTATGTGGCACCTATTAATATGCCTAGAAATACTTTGAATTTCCAAGAAACACACATTGGAAGATGTTGAACTCTAAGTTTCCCTTAGCTTTAATATGTTTCTCCGAAAGCTTTACTCTCTTCAAAAGGGTATTTCCCAGTCTTAACGTTCTAGAACGAAGAATTTCCTCCTATGTGGCACTCCTTCTTTAGTGTTGCCTGCACGGAAGCAGTCATTGCCTTGGAATTGCTCTAGTCATCCAGAGGGAGAGGACACCACACAATCATCTTCTTGGCTTCTGCCTCTGAAGTCTGCTCCCTGTCCTTCTGATAAGGGCTCACATCCATGTCCAGTCAAGTACATTCTCCCAAAGTCCACAGAAGTTCACAATTCTACTCAGGCTCTGGTTAGGAGCACCAAGCCTAAGAAGCTCCACCCACAACCACCACCCTACGTAGCAAGAGCTGAATTGGAGCTCTGGAAGAGAAAGAACATCTCACTCTAAGAAGATAAAAAGACACAACTCTTTGATAACCTTTCGGGACCATGGATGGTTAAGCAGCGAACAAGAAGAACAGCTTTAAAAGGAACAGTTATAACTGAACTGTAATCCATAGTCAATTCTTTTATTTGATGCAATAGCTACTAAAGGATCTATTATCATAGGCTGAAAAAAAAATCTGTCTCCTATAAAGCTTACACTGTGAACTAGGCTGCACAGAATTTATGGTAACTGACTTGATTCTCTCACCTTTCCCTGTTATTTCTCCAATCTTCCTTGAATCCCTTCTCACTCACTTTTACTTTTCTAGGAGACACAGTTTACTGAATATTACCTACATTAAACATACTGTTTTGTTTGGGGTTAATAATTACTAAAAGTTTGATCCCCTTATTCAATAAAATTTGATTTAATAAAAATATACTAGACTCTATTACTTGAGTAGCTTCCATTTTAAAGTAACAGAGAAAATGAGATTTAAAAATGAGGAAATGTATTCACTTAAATAACTGAAAAGTGTAAAGAAATATGTTCTAATAAGGCTCAATTCAGAAGCTCAACAATAACAATTTTGTTTTGTTATTTTCTTTTTGCCTCAGGTGGTGTGTGTTCCATCATAAGATTGTCTTACCTTATGGTAACTGACTGGCTATCCAAGCTTCAGAGACCACATGTCAAGTATGATATGAATGAGAACCTCACCCTTCCTGAAGATCATACAATAGTCTCAGACTTGGTTCTGATTGATTCAATTAGGATATTTTCCTACCCTAGAAAATTGAATTGTTGAATGCCTTAAATTACCAATTATTAACACAGGATTGGACTGAATGATTTGGAATAGTTCTACCTCTGATAATGAGTCAATGCCATTTGAATCACATGGTGGGTTTCTTAAGGATGGATGAAGTGGAGTAGAAGCTTCAAAAGAAACCTCAATGTTCTCCCTTTCTCTCTGTCAGTCTCTCTCTCTCACACACACACAGACACACACACTCACTTAAAAATCCATATTTTATGAAAAAATAAATCTGAGAGATTTACAAACATTTTAGTGGCCAAGCCAAGCCTTAGAAGGTCTACCACACACAGAAATCCTTTTGGAGGTCATCTGTCCCACGCTCAAAATATGCTGCAACTCTAGCCTAGTTACTTAGTTCTGTTTTATACTCTGTAACATGCCCTATGCAGCTGATTGACCTTAGGGTGGTAGGCCTCTTGCCCTAAAGAAGCACATTTGTAAGCTAAGAAAGATGAAGAGAGCCAATGAGACTCCACGCTTGCCTGTTGAAATACACAATTTGCTGTTGGAGCTGAGACTGGAAGGATGTGAATGAGTTAGATTTAGAGCCCTGAGATTTCTCAGGAAGCCCAAAATTTTGCAGGAGAAAGGGGCATAAGGAGTAGCCATATCTGTAGTATCCTCATTCCTGAAGGCTTTTGGTCCAGCTTCTATGAGAGCAACTCTGCTTCTCATTCTGAAATCCCCGCTGCTTCTATTGCTCTCCATATGTGTTCTTTCATACCCACCCGGTATTTCAAATGAGTTTTTTCTCCATATAAATGATAGAAGCAAACCGAAGAACATACTATGAATGGACTCTGTTTAACCGAAGAATTCATTATGAGGTTCTTTGAAAAATATCTTTATTCCTGTTATATTTAAATTTTCCTTACAGATTTACTTCACATATCCAGGACTAATTGCTTAAAATGAGGTATACTCTGATCTAACTTTTAAAAAATATTTATTTTTAAAAATTGCTTATCAAAATTATTAAGAAGAAATAATGCAGCCCCATTCCCAACACTGCCCCAAAAATGTACTAGTCTGTTGCTGTGTATGCTGGATGGACAGCAGCAGTCCTTGGCTGAAGATACATGGGTTGGGATACATGACACTTATTTAAATATATGTGGATTTTCTCCCGGGTTAAGTCAGGGGAAGTTGAAATAGCTATTTCCAACATGTTAACAGGAATGTTAATCTGCTTACCTATTTATTACTGAATAAATATGTACTCTATTTCTAATTTACAAAATATCTCTGAAATACCTTTACATGGAAATAAAGAGACTTCCAAATAACCATTATTAAATTTAATAAATTAATCCATTTTTTAATTATAGTACTATTGTGATTTATGAAGCCATAATTATATCCTGAAAATGACTTGTAAAATTCTCTAGTATTCTTTTTCTGAAAAGAAAATGTAAATATAGTAAGGTCACATCCCTTGCCAACAGAGAAGAGCAGTTGACACGCTGCTCTGAGTAGCATGGAAATTTGTCTGGAAGCAGGGGTTCTGTACTCTAATTGACCTGACAGTTTGAAACCTTTTCTTGGCAACTGTGACTTCCTGCAGAGTTGAAAATACTGTCCACCTTGAGCTCAGATAGCATATTTAGTCTGAAGCAATATGGTGTTCAAAATAACCCTCACAGGAGATGAAAAAAATATGCATTTTTAAATAAAAGTAAAAACAATAGCTGTTGGATCCAAAATATTAGACATAAAATACACTCTCATATCTCTAAATTATTATTGCCAAGGAAAATTTATTAGTTACCTCCATCCTTAGGCAGTATGTTTTCATTTATATGATAAATTATCAGCACTTGATCCATTAGTATGATTAATTAACTTGTAAGATTTTTGATGTAGAAAAAAAAGCAGGACGAGTATTTTGCTTCTTAATTCTTTTCTTCCAGCAGACTCAGACATAGTAAGAAGTTCTCAAACTACCATCGTATGTTTAGCTGCCAAACTCCTAACTATTACAGTAGTCATATTGGGTGGGTAACTGGCTGTGCGGGACTCCTCTCCAAGCCGCTGGGTGCTTCTTTAGTAGAAACTCTTAGAGTCATCAGTAGTGAATTCTGCATCCTTAATGTCCTTTCCTTATTCAAAACTTTTATCCATAAAATATTTCATTTATATATATATATATATATATATATATATATATATATATATATATTCACTATGTCCTACTGTTAGCTATTCTTTCAAGCATAGTATCTATAAAACTATATACAATAATTTTTTCTTTTATTTACCAGTTTTGACTTAGAGTTATATCAAGAATATATTCCTTATCCTAACTCTAGTTACATTCCTTTAAAAAAAAACATTCCCAATGGGTATCTTTCTTCTTAATTAGAGTGACACATCCCAAAGTTTATACTACAAGTGGGGCATCACCAGAGAGAGGCTCCTGTTCAAGACAAAAAGGGATCGTCTCAAGAGACAGTAATTAGAATCAGCACTTCTAGTAGTCTGCTCTCACATGGGACTTTTCCATTTCCATCTGTAGTTTCCATGGTTTCACTGTATGGAACTACAAAACGAGAGAAGTTTGGAATTTCCGGAGCTCTTCAGGATACAAAATGATTCCTGTAGTGTCTCTGGATCTTTATATCATCCATAGTTCCATGTTTAACTTTCTGATAAGACCTAATCTGTAAAAAAAAAAAACACCCAAAAAACTATACCTTAACCCTAACCAGTATATGGATAATAATTATATGGTAAAACTCTTTTGTTTCTTCTGATAAGGTAGGGGTTGGGGTGAAGGTGGCAAAATTCATTCATTCATTTATTCATCCTTCTGCAGTTCGATCACATTAATTTTCATCAAGAACTACCCTATACCATTCTTAGACCAACTAGTTTTGGGGGTATTAGCCCACCATCAATCTGGCAGTGAACATGTGATTTATATCAGAGTATCAATTCCTCTGATCACAATCATTGGTTCAGGGAAGACTACATGAGTTATTAAGAGCCAGTAATAAACACTATTAGAATCTTTTCTAAAATTATTGAAGAGTAGAAACATATCCTTTCCTTCCTTTCTTCCCTTCTTCCCTTTTTCCTTCCCTCCCTTCCTCCCTCCCTTCCTTCCTTCCTTCATTTCTGTTACGATTGCTTTGTTTTTGGATTTGAAAATGTGAAGACATACACCTCAACTGCTGGCATCCATACTTCTACTCAAAGGAGAGCTTTCCTGAAAGCAGAGCCAAGGTAAAGCAAGGCAGAGCTAGGAGATGAAGAAGAGTCAATCTTGGTAACATTTTTCAAGCCTCTAGATCCATAAAGTTAGTTCCATCTTTTGACTTTTAGTTTATGTAAGCCATTATGTTTCCTCTGTGCTGAAAAAGATTTGAATATGTATTTTTGAACTTGCAAATTGAACATTCCAGTGTATTCCAGCTACAAATAGGACATATGATTTTTCATGAAAATTAAAAGTATATTAGGTTATCTTATTATATTTCTAACCTTTCACATTGGGAACATTATTGCTTGATATCACTTCCAGAAATAAAAATGAATTTATAACCTATCAAGCAGAACTAATCCAATTGCCATGAAAGGGCTCCATTGGACTAATACTGTCTCTAAATGAATCGATGAGTTCCTATTTGTCCCTGGAGGCAGAAAAGCAACAGCAATTAGTTATGTATGAAAACTAACAGTTATCTGCAAGATGACAGATAAACTCCAACCATCACATTCATTAGCTACTGCAGTGATTGCCAAGCCACAGTGGGGAAAGATGATTGAATAATTCTCCATCACTTTTAGTCTGCCAACGACTACATGCACAAAAGCAAATAAATAACATATCTGGTTTTGGAAAATGTGTCATTACTTCAAAAGCCCAGCCTTAAGTTGTATGAAACCTTGTATTTTGGCAGAAAATGTCTTTGCATTACTCTGCCTTGAAAGCAGCTGTGTTTAAGTGAGATCTGGAAATCCCATTCAAAGGAGCTCTCGGTTGAACACTTTCCACTCAGATGAACCATTAGCATTAATGAAACCTATAACTCTTCTGCATATTTCAAATGGAAACTACCACAAGTGCTTAACCACTGCTCTTGACAGGATATGCTTTGTGGAGTCCATGATGAGAACTTAAATTTGGGAAAAAGATTAAAAAGATGTTAGTCATTATGCCCACAATTATAGATTGGTGATTTAAATGTTAGTGTTCTTAGAGGGAGTGGGGACATAGTCAAGTGATACTTATTTGGTCAAATGTTGGAGAGAAAAACATGATTCTATTTAACATGTTCCAACCCACATTGGAGATTAAACTAAGCTATCATTACTATAGGAACCTCAGGACAAACTCTGTGCCAGTGTTGTTGCCAATGGATGAGCAACATGAGTCTAGTGGATGGAAAATCACTCTTACATGTTTGTAGGAACAAGGGAAGGCCTTGCCACCACTCCCTAGCCATGAACTAATTCTCTCCAAATTCTATTTCTACTATTTTTACCTGTTTCCCTACTGCCAGCATAAATAGCACCTGAGTGACTTCTAAAAATATTAAATAGTGCTTCTTTAATATTAATGGTCTTGAGTTGTAGAAAATATGTTTATCTAAGAATTGATTTAATTGGATTTCTAATCCAGAAGCAAAATGGGAAGAAGGCTATCAAAAGTTTTCAAGCAATACAAAAATACACACTGTTAGATCAAGATGGGTCCCAGTTGGTTGGAATGCTTGACAGATACATTTTCTTGCTTTCTCAGGATTGATAAGACGTATTTGAACACATTCCATTTATCACACTTTCTGGGAGAAGATGATTTTTTGAAATATCCTTGAGGTCTCACGCTTCATACTGTTTCTTGAAAGTTACCATGATCTGATGGGTGATGCAAATAGGACTAGGGTCTACATCTGAAATAGGGTTATGTCATAAGCTCTTTGTTTGACTTTTTTAAACTCTGTTTTCCATTGTGTACGAAACTATTCAATGAAGACATTAATTAAATTACAAGTTAATTAATTGGAAACTTATTATTTATACCCTCCAGTTATTATTTAGTGCCTATAAACTAACATGGCTCTAAATCTGCACTTTAGTTAATAATCAATACCTGGATACTGCAAATGCTAAAAATGATATGGCCTCAGTGATTGGAGGTACTAGCATTTGAGAGGTGGAGCAGTGACGCCAATAACTTATCAGGGCTGAGAAAATTCTGCATCTCTACATATTTTTGATTGTCTAATTGGAAATGTAGGTAAAAAATCTGTTCGTAATTATAGAAGACTGGACCTCTGTTTATATTTATAAACCAAATACTCTGCATGGATTTGGTTTATATTGAAATTTTTTATTTTAATATGCAAGTCAGGGAAAGATTATATTTTTATTTCCTGAACTTTACCAGGAATGGTTCATTATTTCAGAAATAACAACCTCAAGCAAAACAGTGTCTAAGCTGCTAAAACCATATACACTTGCATCAGCTTGTACTTGTGCTTATTATATTCATAGCAGGGAGACAGATGGTACAGAGACATAGAGAGAGAGAGAGATAGATACCTTGTTTGAAAGTATCCAATAGTATGAAAAACTCAGTAATTGTTATATGAATACTTGATATTGTATATTTTATAGTGGTATGTGTAAATTAAATTTATAGCTTTATTAAGATTTTTGTTTTTCCAATGAAGTAAAAAACTGAACAAAACAAACAAAATAATACCAAAATTAAATGACAAACTTACAGTGAAATTTGGCAAGATTATATCATACTTTCTCATTTTCTTCAGTTCATTTTATAATTTGTCTTGCTATGTTTATCCTTTATTCAATTAGATTATCTCTCATTTTTCTGTTTTGTATCATATACTAATTATCTTTGCATGTGAATATTTATCTTAACATTTGTTTCTGTATTACTATCTAATAACACCTCCTTTCTTTGATTTTCTTATAGTTCATGCATGAAATGGCTCTGATCCTTATTTCTCTAAAAACAAAACATATGTATTATAAATAGGTGAAAGAATCTGACAAGTTATTAAGCCATCTACTATAGTCATGCCTAAACATTTACATGTTAAAATATGCATCATTGTATTTTTTAACAAGATAAAATTATAATGATTTTTTGAAATTATATGCAAAAAAGCATGTTGGTTTTGAAAGAATTGAGATCTACTAACCCAGGGTTTTAATGAAGGTTAAATGAGATGATATGTGTAAATTGCCTAGTAAAATAATTGGCATCTAATAAGTGCTCAATAAATACGAAATCTCCTACAATGAGGAAAGATAATCACTTCTGACTCTAGCTGGAAAGATCTCAAAAGTCACAAAAATGAAAATTAATTTCAAATAGAATGTGAATCATAATTAGTTTTGGCAGGAATAAAGACAGACATCTCCCTTAATGAGAAAAATGTTTGGGCAAGTGTGTAAAGATATAAAATCACAAGTTAAAACATGTTGATTTTTCTGTCCATGACAACCAAAGGCTGAGAGTGATCTAGTGTTGAAAGTTTCAGCCAATAATTGAAATAGTGATTTAAATTTTAGCCAGTAAGTGAGCTAGTGATTAAGGTCTTAGTCCAGATATGAAAATCCACAAAGTTAGGATACCATCCCAAGGAAATATCAAGGCAAGAGAACAAGTAGGAGGATCTGGGTGCCAGAAAATTGGATGAAATAAGAAAAAGCTGGCAAGAAGAAGACAGAAATTAGATGGAAAAGAAAAATAGAGCTTATAGAAGTTTCTTCCTTGAAGGAGGTAAGCTTTGTCCAGATAAAGTTGGTTATTTAAACTCTGAGAAGAGTGCACGACAACATGCCCTGAAAATCTTGAAAGACAAGGAGTCGCATGGGAGTAAAGAGAAAAATCATCCTATAAAGACCTCAAGAGCTGTAGTTATAATATATAACACATATCTAAGCAGTGTACAAAGGCACTAAGGATGACATTATCAGTAGGGTAAAATTCTGAATATCCCATTTTTCTTTGCCAGTTTCTGACTTGAAATGCCAAATGAGAAGAGAAAGCAAAGACAGTGAGTTCAGGTTTTAATGGGAATGAATTTGGAGGTGGTTTGTCTGAGTTGGTCCATGTAGTTCACAGATAAATTATGGGTTAAAAGAAGCAAGAAACACTAGTTGAGACTTCTCTAATACCATTTTCTTCAAAAAAGAAATACGTGAAGAGGCCCCTCAAGAAAGGAAGAAGGAAGCCTATTTTCTTTTTGTTTCCAAGAGTACTCCTGACCAGTACTGTTGTTTTACTGAAAGGACAATAAGGACTAAGGTTATTATGGCACCAGCTCAAAGGATTATGTTATGAGAATTAATTCCAAAACCTAAAATGTGTTTTGAGTTCCTGGGAGATGTTTAACATAGATATAGTATACATATTTATGTGTGGATATATGATTGATAGTGAAATTTGCATTAATAGTACACCTATATGTGTTTCCCTATTAAATGCATCTAGGGGAAAAGAGTGTGCTGCAAATGATACTCTAATAATAACTTTAAACAATCTTACAGGATCTTGCCTTTTCCCACTTCCATAATACTGATAATATTATAATAGTGAGAAAGATTTTGTTTCTATGTTATTTGACTCTTTTTACTTTTTCAAACATGATTGGCAAAAGAAAACTTTTGTTTGAATCCCTATACTGAATTAACAAATTGTGTGTGTAAACCCTATTTTTTCATTAAAAAATTTGAACTAATTCTGATATCTATAAAACTATATGCATTGCAGCATTGCCTGCCGTAATGAAAACTGAAATGACTTGCCTGTCAAAAAGAGATTGAAGTATATATAATAGAATGCAGTGCAATTGCTTACACTCATTCTATATACTTGTATTTATTGACTTTGAAATAAACTATACAATATATCATTAAATTTGCTGAAGACAGTGACAAATTAGTACATATGTATATGAGTAGATACATATGCATGCAGTATGTATGTGTGTTTGTGTGTGTGTGTAGAAAGTGTAGGTGTTTGTGTTTGTGAAAAAAATAGAAAATCTACATATAAAGAAAAGTTTCTGGTTCTGTCAGGCATTTTCATGTGCAAAAGAAACTCTCCAAACTTATCTCCATGGAAATTAAAATAAGAAGTACACATCACCCTTCATTTCCTTTGTTAATCATATTGATTGATTTTTCAGGGCATTTGGAATACTATGCATTGCTGATTTAACCAACTTCCAATTAACCAATCAACTTTCTGTCAAAATAAAACGCAGATAAGCAATATTCTATTGTATATTACATCATTTAATTTTCATAAGAGTCCTGTGAGGAAGTTAAATTTCAGCATTTTTACAGGAAACTAAGGCTAAGAGAGATTATATAGTTTGCCCAAGCACACACAAATTAAATAGTGGCAATTCAGAGGTTTGAATGGCTCCAAAGATACTACCTTAAATTACCCTAGTTATGTTTCTTTCAGATATGGCTTAATATTAGACTCAGAATATCTCTGGTTTCACTCACAACAGCTTTTTCTAGATAACATCATGATCCAAACACTAACTTTAAGTGAATTGATATTTTCTACTTTCATTGTAAGTAAACTTCTAAGTCAATCTTTAAATTCTGTAACTCACTTAAGAATATGAATGCCTAGATTTCATAACAAAGGATATAATAAGAGACAAAGAAGGACCCAATAATCCCACTTCTGGGTATTTATCTGAAGAAATTCAAAACACTACTTTGAGGGGATGTGTGCATCCACATGTTCATTGCAGCGTTGTTTACAATGGCCAAGATGTGAAATCAACTTAGATGTCCATTGATGAATGAATGGATTAAAGAGTAGATAGTACATCTATACAATGGGATATTGCTTGGCTATGAATGGGAATGGGTTCTTTCCATCTGCAGTGATATAGATGAACCTGGAAGATATCATCCTGAGTGGAGTATGTCAGACAGAGATAGACAAATGAAAATGTGATTTTGCTTGTATGTGGAATCTAAAGAACAAAATAAACAAACAAAACAGAAGTACTTGTAGATACAGAAAACATTTTGATATTTGCCAGATAGAAGGAGGTTTGGTGGGAGAGTGAAAAGGGGGAAGGGATTAAGAAGTACAAATTGGTTGTTACACAGTAGTCATGGAGATGTAGGGTTAAATGTAAGGAATGTAGTCAATAATATTGTAATAACTACTCATATTATGGTGTCAGATGGGTACTAGGTTTATCAAGGTGATAGATGGGAGGGGGTTGAGGGCAGGCTGAAACAGGTGAAGAGATTAAGAAGTACAAATTGGTAGTTACAAAATAGTCATGGGGATGTAAAATAAGTGTAGAGAATATAGTCAATAATATGGTAATATATTCATAGTGCCAGGTATGCACTAGACTAGTCAGGGGGAATCACTTCTTAAATTATATAAATATCTATTACTCAGCTGTAAGAAAAGATGAAATATTGCCATTTGCAACAAAATGGATGAACCTGGAGATCATCATGCTAAGTGAAATAAGCCAGACAGAAAAATCAAAGAACTGCATGATTTCACTCATATGCGGAATATAAAACTGAAAGCAAAGAAAAAAAGAAATGAAGAAACAAATAACCCATGGACACAATCGATAGTTTAATGTTTATTTGGGGATGAGTGGGTTAGGGAGGGGAGAA
>PVJL010008487.1:0-20462 GCA_004026885.1 Lyroderma lyra
CCCCACCCCCGCCCCGGTAACCGGGCTCTGCTTCCTGTCCTGCGCAATTCTATAATAGGTATCTCTTACAAGGCAGTCGTGCAGTGTCGGTCCTGTTGTGACTTATTTTACGTAGCATAACGTTTTTAAGAATGTCAGTGCTTTCCAAGCATGTGTAGTACTACCACGATTGCTTTATCCGTTCGTCTGTTGACGGACTCTTGAGTTATGTTGACTTTTTGGCTCTTGCGAGTAAAGCTTCTGTGAACATCAGCATACAAGCACGTGTTGGAATCTCTGCATCTAGTCTTTTGGATTATGTACTGAGGAGTGGAATTGCGGGACGATGTGGAAATTCTACAGGCAGATTTCGGAGGACCCATGCCCCCGGCCCGCACTGCAGGGTTGGTCCCCGCCCTGGCCAGCTTGTCACCGCTCTCTGTAATAGCCATCCTAAGAGGTGTCAAGTGTGCTCTTCATTGTGGATGGATTTGCTTTTCCCTCGGGCTCAGTGATGATGAGCATCTTTTCAGGTGCTGCTTGGCCATTTTTGTACCTCCTTTGGAGAAATGTATGTTCAGTCCTTAGCTGGTTTTGGATTTGTTTGTTGGGTTTTGTCGTTGTTATTGTTAAGTTGTACGAGTTCTTTATATATTTCTGGATATTAATCTCATATGGTCAAATTTTTTTTTCCATTTCTATGGATTATCTTTTCACTGTCTTGATAGTGTCCTTTGAGGTACAAAAGTTTTATATCTTCATATAATTGAGTTTATTTATTTTTCTGTTTCTGCCTAATGCTTTGGGTGTCATATTCAAGAGTTCATTGCCAACGACAATGTCATGAAGCTTTTCTTCTGTGTTTCCTTCCAAGAGTTTTATAGTAATAGCTCATGTACTTAGGTCTTAGATCCACTTTTGAGTTAACTTTTCATGTGCTGTAAAGGGCCCAGCATCATTTGCATGAGGGTGTCCAGTCTTCCCAGCACCACTGGTTGAAAAGACTGTCCTTTCCCCATTGAAGGGGCCTGACACCCTTGTCCACAATCAGTTGACCATCTACAAGGGCTTATTTGGGGACTTTCTGTTCCATTCCAGGGGTCTGTATGTCTGTCTCAGTGCCACACCCAACTGTCTGGATGACTGTAGCTTTGCAGTAAGTTTTGAAACCAGGAAGAGTGAGTCCTGCTTTGTTCTCCTTCTTCAAGATGGTTTCAGCTGTTTAGGGTCTGTTGATATTCCATGGATTTTAGAAGTTTAGGATTCTATAGTCAAAGCATGATTGTATGTGACCATTTACAGGTTTTGTTATAACTGAACTCTCCTATCTGTAATTTTAAAGGACTTTATGAACTGCTGGATTGTCACTGGGGTAGGAAGCTGATGTAGCCAACCAGCCTTCTTACCTGCCTTCCTATTTAACATCTGTTACCTGAGGTGCTGTTTTTGCTGTGAAGATACAAAAATGGATGAAACAGTCCCTGTCCTAAAGGATCTTATAGTCACTTAGGTAAAGTGACATACTCAACTGAGGCAAATGCAAGATTGACTAAGACAGAGCCCATTTGGGACAGAAAACAGTGTTCTCTTATTAAAGACCCAGGTGCCTTCTAGCAGGACGGTCGGTCCTTTGAGCTTATCCTTGAGGGTAAGTAGATTCTAGAAGGTAGAAATATTCATTGAGATTTTTATTCCAAGCAGAAGCGATAGAGTAAACAGAGGCAGAGAGACCTCATTTGGGCCACAAGAAGTAGGGGGAGAAAGGAACCAAGAGAAGTGAGCCAGGAAAGGTAGCCCAAAGCTTCAATTGAACCTAGAGGCTAAATTTAGACTATGTTGGGGAGTTTTGAAGGGTTTCGTGCTACAGAGTGACGTCATCAGAGCTGTGCATTGGTCGGCATGTGAAGGCTAGCAGATGGGCACCAGGAGTGTCCGACCCAAAGCAGTGGTCGTGAGGATGAAGGACACTTGTGGAAACAGAATCGGAGAGATGTGGTGACGAATCGAGAATGAAAAGTAACAGAGAATGAGTCAGGATACCTACAGTAGTTTCAGGTCAGACTGGCCTGGAAAATAATTGAATGGATAGCGGGAGAGAGTGTGGGGTTATCTCGGAAACGGGGAGCTCCCGCATCAGGTAGCGACGGCAGGAGCTCAGCCGTGCTGCTGGCTTGAGGGAACTGCTGCTGCCGTGGCGCCTCCTGCACGTGGCCCCAGTTTGTTTCTATAAAATGTTTTTTTTTTAACTTGAGAACTTACCAGTCTTACAAAATAAAAACCAACAGGACAAAAGCTGTTTCACTATTTCCATAAGTACCTATCAGTGCTCGATACAGAATTAGAGTTAGCAAGGAAGGCGTTTAGCCTCACTTTATTTCAGTTTATTTATTCCCACCATCTGTACCTGCACTGTCCACTCCAGTGTCCCTCAGCCACAGGTGGCCGCTGAGCATTTACAGTGCTATAGTTCTAAAACTGTGTCCCTGATTTCCAAGACTTGGTATGAAATCAAGAATGTAAGTCACCTCATTAATAATGCGCTACCAGCAGACCTCAGAGACGTTACAGATTTGGTTGCAGACTACCACGAGGCAGCGAGTCACGTGGAATGTTTGGTTTCCCAGTGCGCATGTGAGTTACGTTTGCACGATGCCGTAGTCTAGTAAGTGTGCAGCAACGTAATGTCTGAAACACAGTGTGCGCACCCATACTCTGTCACTAAAACATGCTAACCATCACCTGAGCCTCCGGTGGGTCGTATTCCTTTTGCTGGTGGGGGGTCTCACATCGGTGTTGGTGGCTGCTGACTGATGCGGGGGGTGGTTGCTGAAGGCTGGGGTGACCGGCAATTTCTTCAAATGAGACAGCAGTGAAGTCTGCACCAATTGACTCTTCCTTTCACGAACGATCCCTCTGTAGCACAAGAGCATTTATCCACGGCAGACCACCTTTCAGCACTGCTGTCACTTCTGTAGGCTCCACAGCACCTTCCCAGGCACAGACCCATCTCAGAAACCTCCCCCTTTGCTCAGGCGTGAGAAGCCACTGCCCCTCCATGCGCGTCTGTCTGAGACTGTAGATGGCAGCCACCCTGCAGTCTCCACCTCTGTGCTAGTTCTCCCGCTATTTCCACCTCATCTGTAGTGAGGTCCTCCACTGAGTCTCTCTCCCCCAGAGTCATCCATGAGGGCTGAGATCACCCCCCTCCAGACTCCTGTTAATGTTGATATTTTGAAAGTTGGCATCTAGTTGGCACCTTCTTCCAATAAAAGGCTGTCTCGTCTACACTGAAACCTGTTGTCTGGTTTAGCCACCTTCATGCATGATCCCGGCTGGACCTTCTAGATAACCTGCTGCTTCACCTGCACTTGCGTGTTGCAGAGACGGCGTCTGTCCCTGAACCTCACGGAGCAGCCCCGCCAGCTACAGACTTCTATTCCGCAGCCTCGTCCCCTCTCGGCCGTCACAGAGCTGAAGCGGGTAAGGGCCTCGCTCTGGACTAGGCTCTGGCTTTTGGGCATGTTTGCTCTTCTACCCAGACCCCGGGACGCTCTCCACGTCAGCCCTGAGGCTGTTGCGTTGTTTCTGACCCTTCGGTGTTCACCGGGGTGGCACTGGACTTCCTTCAAGGACATTCCCTTCGCGCTCACAGCTTGGCCCCCAGTCGGGCACGAGAGTCCTGGCTCTCGGCCTGGCTCAGCTTCCCACACGCCTTCCTCGCTGAGCTTCATCACTTCTAGCTTCTGATTTAAGGAGAGAGACGCCTGCTCTTCCTTGTGCTTGGACGCTGAGAGGCCACTGTCGGGTCAGTAACCGGCCTCACCTCACTGCTGTGCGTCTCGGGAGAGACGGGCACGGCCCGTCGTGGAGCAGTCACCACACAGGTTTATCGGTTCACCGTGTCACGTGGGTGAAGTGCATGACACCCGAAAACTATTCCAGTAGTCACATCAGAGATCACCGAACACAGATCACTGCAGCAAACGTAGTAACAGTCAGAGTTGGAAATACCGTGAGGATTACCAAGACGTGACGGAGACACCCAGTGGGCAGACGCTGCGAGAAAAGGGGCGCCGACAGACGTGCCCGACGCGGGGCTGCCACAGACCTTCAGTTGGTAAACAACACAGTATCTGAGAAGCCCAGTAAAGTGAAGCACAATACAATGAGGTACACAGATGACGTGCTAAAATGAGAGTGGATGGGACATTGTTTCAGGCGCCCCGACACCACTCCCGTGTTAGGTGGTTGGCCAGGACTCAGGGACCAGTAGGTGTCTGAGTGATACGAGACAGAGCCGCAAAGGAGGGAGCCTGGGTCTGGAGAAATCCTTTCTCGGCCGTCCTTCACCCCTACCCAGGGCCTCCCTCCCCGTGAGGCCGCACTAAGCAAGCTCACCTTTCCAGGCAAGGAACCCGCAGTGACACGGGCCATGTTTCTGCCCAGAGAAGCCCACTGAGGGGGACTCGGCGCCCAGGGATTTGTGGGGGCTGGTCACCTAGACCCTCTCTGGCTTGCATGTGCCAAAATTCTCGACTCACAGGAGGAAAGCAGGTATTTGGCATGGGTGACGTCGTTAACACAAACTCTAGGCACCACGCACCTCCCTAGGGAGTCAGGGAATGGGGGAGAGACAAGTTCCCAGATGCCGGCGGGGGCAGCCTCGTGCGCGGTCCCCCGGAGGCAGCAGCCTCAGCCCTGCTCTCCTTCCGGCACGTGTGCGTGAGTTAAATGAACTAGCAGGCAAGTCAACGCCAGCTGTTTCCTTTTAAAGACCTGATGTGACCGTTGCTCTCATTTTGGCTCACGTTATACTGTGTTTCTTTGGGGGCAGCACTGGCCTAAATCTTACAGGAAAATTTCTTCTCAAACGTGTCTGTTAGTATTTTCCCTGCATCCACTAATGAAGTCTGCATCAGTACAAATCTCGTAACAGGTGAAAAGCCTCATTCAAGCGATGTCTCTACACTACCTGATCACAACTATGAGCTGAGTTGAAGGCTGCAGTAGACTGAGCTCCGAATCTCAAATTTATTACGGAAGAACAGGATGCAAACCACCCCTCTAAAAAGTAAAGGATTTTCTAAATTGGAATAAAATGGAAGTTCCCGTTTGGAAATCGCCTTTTGATAAACAAGTTTCAGAGCTTCGAACACGCATTCCACATACTTAGCATTAATTCAGATCGTTAAACTGTTTCTTTTCTTCTCTAAGCTGCTAACGATTTGTAGCTGTTAGGGCTCCATCGGTGAAAGTGATGAGCATTCCGGGAGAGGTTTGTGTAGGTGGACGTGATACCTGCTCGTTGGAGTTGCAGCTGTGACTAACATACTGCAACCTGACTGAAGTGAACGAAATACAGCAGCAGTCGGGAAGGTCTGACCTCTTCCCACGCACTGACTACGATTACGCACCTCACACTTAGGGAAAGCGCGCGGTTTTAGGAAGGTAATTTCTAGGACTAGAGATGTTTTCGTTAGAGTAAACCTGTAACGTGATTTTCGGTGACATTCCCTGCAGGCCCCCACAGGCCTAGTTGAAGGTCTGAACCACCTCTCAGCATCACGGCACATCGCTTCCAAAGGGGAGCTGAAATGCGGACCCGTGTTCCCACGCCGTGTGCCGGAAGCGCCTGGAAGGGGCAAGTCGGAAGTCCCCAGGCTTTAAGTGACAGCAGTTCATAACTGGTGTTTTTGCTGCTGTCTCTGTTCCTTCGTGTAGTTTTGAGTCGAAGCATGTCATTAGCATCCCACGTCAATAACTGAAACTTGGGTTCTCATTATAGACCTTTGTGCCTGTCCATTGAAAATCCATAAAGTTAGTAATTGGTAATTACAAATGAAATGTGTATTTTTACACAACAAAATCTGACAGTCTCAGTGCTGTTTCTCATTGCTTTAAATAACGTAGAGAGCTGTTGTCAAGAGCTCTACAATAAAATCTGAGGGGATTTTCCACTCACTAGTCATTGAGAAGCACTGAGCAGAAAACCTGTCTTTTTTGCCACTTTGGAAGCTATAAAGAGCCATCAAAATGCAGTCCTATTATGTACTGTGGATAAACTTTAAGCGCTAATGATAGTTTTACTCAGAAAATCAGAATACCTGGAAGCCACAGTGCTATTTATAAGCTCACTCAGCCTGTCTTGAAAATAGCTTCTCTTTCCTATATCAGTTTGTAAACTGGACAAAATAGGTAAACTTAGAGTTAGTATGTAATAGAATTACGGTATGCTATGTAAACAAAACCCAGAAAACTCCAGATTTCAGAAATGAGGAATTCAGACATTGCTATGTGTTCTATAAGCCATTTGTTACATTTAAAAAGTGCACATATTTGCATAATTCAGTTCTATGATACATGAGCTCTGACAAGTAAGTTCACAAACTCGCCACCATGCGCTTATGCTGAGAGTGCTGTACAAACAACTGGGGAAGGTGTCATCACCTTGATCTATCTGTTAAGTGTTTTTGTGTGCCGTGGCGAGAATGTCAGAGCTTGAACAAACATGAAATTTCTTGTTAAGCTTGGCAAGAGTGGAAGTGAAATCAGGTACAAGTTAATCCAAGTTTATGGGGATAATGCCAGGAAGAAAACGGCAGCGTACACACGGGTTAAATGCTTTTCTGAGGGGAGAGAAACTGTCACTGATGAGAAGTCAGAGGGGCCAGTAATGAGCAGAACTGACAAAAACTTTGCAAAAATTCATTAAGTTATGCATCAAAATTGTTGGCTGACTGTGAGAAGCATAGCAGACCAAGTAAATGCCAATAGAGAAACAGGAAAATCTTCACTGAAAATCTTGGCCTGAGAAAGGTGTGTGCCTGGCAGCATCAAAGTGCACGAAGCAAGTCAGCCAATTCTCCACGACCAAAACAGTTCCCTCAGTCCAAATCAAGAGTTGAAACGATGTTGCGAACCTTTTTTAATATCAGAGTGACCGTTCATTCTGAATTTGTACCAACTGGACAAACGCCAACCAAGTTTACTATTGGGAAGTGCTGAAAAGGCAGCGTGAAAAAGACAAAAACGACCTGAATTTTCCATTAACAACTCCTGGCTCCTGCATCACGACAAGGCACCAGCTCACACAACTCTGTCTGTGAGGGAGTTTGTAGCCAGCACACACATAACTGTGTTGGAGCACCCCCCTACTCACCTGATCTGGTCCCCAGTTACTTCTTTATCCAAAGATAAAGGAAATATTGAAAGGAAGACATTTTGATGACATTCAGGACATGAAGGGTAATAGGACAACAGCTCTGATGGCCACTCCAGAAAAAGAGTTCCACATTGCTTTAAAGGGTGGACTAGGTGCTGGTATCGGTGCACAGCTTCACAAGGGGAGGACTTCAAAGGTGACCGCAGTGATACTCAGCAATGAGGAGTGTAGCACTTTCTAGGATGAGTTCACAAACTCAGTTGTCAGACCGCGTATGGGGGACAGCGGAAGCAGGTGCACTAGTTAATTTGGTACTTAAAGTCCCACCACACGTCTTCATTGGCTTTTCCGTCCTCGATCTAATGGTTTCTGTGTAGCCTTCTGATCAACTTAGAAACCATCAAGCATTTTTTTCAGACTCATAAAATACTTTAATAGCTTAAATCATATTATTTTGACAGGTTAACTGTCCCTCAGAAAATTTTTTTATTATATACTTTTGTTTTTGTACCTAGATTGAGAACAGAAAGTATCAACACAATTGGGAGATTAATTTAACATTCCCCTCAGGTTTTATGAGGGACCCGGAAGTCTGAGGTACCCTGGAGCCCATCCCATGCGTTTAAAAAGCGGAAGCTGAGGCCCCGGAGGTCAAGTGCACGTGGGGACTGCGGACGTGCAGAAACGGTCTGTTAATGACTAGCCCGTCCGTCCTCGGCTCCACTCTGGGTCTCACGGCCCAGTTCTTCACGGTTCTTGGGTATTTGGTTGTATTGTGCTATGTTACGTTATCTTGTATTTCTGTGGTTGGCTACTTTAGAATCATCAGTCATGAGAACGCCCCGGGGGTTGATTCTCCTGGGACTGTGGGGGGCAGTGCTCAGCACACAGCACACGTCGCAGCCTGGCGTGGAGGCTTTCTAGCTGTGTGGATGGAAGTCGTGTCTCCATGCCCTGTGGCTCCCGGCGGGCAGGGAGAAGGGGCAGACGCACCCTGATTCATGACGAGCACCGTGGTGATGGCCCTGGGTAAATACCACCGTCCATGGGTTCTGCCCGAAAGAGACGTTACGTTTGCTCGTTAACGGCAAAGTGATTTTGGAGGTGCTCTATTGACCTACCTCTATCAGATTATGTTTTAGGGTTTTGGGGGGACCCAGTAACTAATACCTGTTTTTCCAGCCCATGTTCAGAGCCGATTGAGAAATAGACAAAGGCAGGTCAAGCAGGCGGACCCCTGACGATCAGTGTTATTCCTGATGCTGCAACTGGAGAGTGTGGTTAGGTGTTCCAGAGCGACCTGTGACTGTAACCCGAAGAGAGAGGAGGGACAGTTCATGGCTGTTCCAGTAATGAGGTTCCTCATCTATTTGGTGTGTGCAGCGAAATAAAACCTACTCACTCTTAGTCTAGTAAAATGTTTAAAAGAAAAGGTAAAAAAAAAAATGAGGTCTTTCAGTATGATGTAGCATGGTATTTAAGTTCTCCTTCCTTGATGAGACATGTATGTTCTGAAAATAAAAAATGGAGAACTTCTTAGGCAGGAAATACATTTTGTTTGATTATATTCTTGGGAGTCACAATGGTTAGTTGATTGGGGGGGGGGGGTCTGTCATCTACAAAGTTGGGGGAAATAAGCCATGCCACTTGATCGTTTTCAGGATTTGGGGGTACCTGGCGCTGCTGTGGTGGTACTTCTGACTTCGACCTGGGACTTTATTTCCTAACAGAAGTGAGCACAGTGCACCCTCGTCCAGCGTAACACCCGTTCACGCACACAGGCGCTCACAGAGGAGGACAGAGTATGACAGGAACACACAGGTGTCACAAGCCACCGAGGGGGACTCGGGGGCTCTTCACAGAGTGGGGCGGGGCGGGGAGAGGAGACATTTCAGACGGAAAGAACGCAGGTGTGGGCACACAAGGCACACACGCTGTGTCTCTTTATTTTTTACAAGAAAAGAATTTTTTGTGTGAAATTCCAAAGAGTTGTTTGTTTTTTCTTGTGGTAAAATCCACATAACGTCAAATTGACCGTTTTAACCATTTGAAGTGCAGCTCAGTGGCATTAACTACTTTCACATCGGGGTACAGCCGTCAGCACCATCACCTCCAGAACCCCTTCACCTTCCCCAACCCGAATTCGTGTCCCTTAAACACCGCCTGCCCCCCGTTTCCATCTCTGCGGGTACGCCTCCTCAGCACCCCCTTAAACACCGCCTGCCCCCCGTTTCCCTCTCTGCGGGTACGCCTCCTCAGCACCCCCTTAAACACCGCCTGCCCCCCGTTTCCGTCTCTGCGGGTACGCCTCCTCAGCACCCCTCTGCGGTGCAGGATACAGTAGTTGTCCTTCTGGGCCTTGGCTGTCTCTCGCAGCCTCGTCTCCAGGTCGGTCCGGCCCATGTTGTATCACGTGGGTCAGAGTTTCATTCCGAACGTCACGTCTGCGTCACGTTTCACTGTGTGTGAGTCTCACACGGTGGTTGTCCCTTCAGCCATCGAGGACACGTGGGCGTTTCTGCCTTTTGGCCCTGCTCAGAGCTGCTGCGAGCGCTGGTGTGAACGTGTCTCCGGGTTGCCGCTCCGGCTCTGTGGGGCGCAGGCCTCGCAGCGGGCTGCCGGACCGTGTGGCGGCCTGTGTGGCGGCCTGTGTGCGTTGTTCAGGGGCCGCCGTGTTCTCCAGAGCAGCTGCGCCCTCTTCCCTTCCCACCAGCCGCTCACAAGGGTGCGGGTCCCCACATGCTGACCAGTGTTCATTGTGGCATTTTGAGAAATCCCACCACGCCAGGCACTGGCTCTGTAAGGCCCGTGGGCGTACAGCCACGTGGTCATGACGTGCAAAGTGACCTTTGGTACGCGGTGTGGCAGCATCAGACGGGACTGGCCGCCTCCCGTCTGTCGTGCAGAGCGTCACCGTGGAAACAGACTGACGTCGGGCGCGTGAGTGTAAAGTACGTCGAGACGCCTCCGTCGCCCGTGCGCCGTCCCCGCTTAGCGAGACTTCTCTTTCTCCCCGCAGCTCCCTGCACCGCCGGCACTTTCTTTTGCCACAGCAACATGTGCATCAACAACTCCCTGGTCTGTAACGGCGTTCAGAACTGCGCGTACCCTTGGGACGAGAACCACTGCAAAGGTGAGTCCGCCGGCCGAGCGGCCTCGGGGGGACAGTGGCCGTGGCCGTTCGTGAAGACGCAGGATGTCCTTCGCAGAGGGGGGACTTGTGACGTAACGTTCCACCGACCTCTGGATGTGCTGGAAGCGAAGCAAATCGTGTCTTCCCAAACTGCTCCTCTTGTTAGGTCGTTCAGAGGCCCATCACGTTATTTCTTGCCCTGATTATCTTAGTTATTTGCATCGTAAAGTTACCTTATTCTCAGAATAATTTAGAAAGTGACTAGAGTCCTGTTATTTCTTAAATTATATGGAAATACTATTTAATAAAAACCAGCAAGGACGCAGCCTGACAGCACAGAGCATGCGCGCAGTGAGAACTGCGCTCCTCGCTTCGTAAACTGTCCCACCTCTTACTTCCAGCGGAAACCCCGGAAAGACAAACGGGGTCCCGGTAATAGCTGCCGGTCTCCGAGCTGGTCAGCAGACCGCTGTGTCAGCCCTAAAGGTTACCTACCTTTTACTCCCCAGGGGCTCGATGACCAGGTAACCATGGAGTTAACGTGGTCTGACACGGCTGCCTCGGGCGCTGGCCACGAAGTGTTTGCAGGCGGTCATTCGTTCCCAAGCAGCAGGCCGTGACGACACACCTGAATGGGTGTGTCCCCTCGTCCTAGTCCCCTCAGGAAGGTGGCTGTCGGTAGACGCCGTGGGACGGACTCAGAGTTGCCGGTGTCTGTGTGCGTGTGCCGGGCGTGATGTGCACGTCGTACGCGCGCGCCTGAGCAGAGCCACGTGCGGCTGCCTTCCTGTCTCGCTGCATGACGACTGGTCAGTTTCACCAAAAATCGTGATCGAGTTACTTTATGTTTTTGTTCTGAAACCTGATGTTAAGCCGTTCTCTGTGGCGCCCGCGACCCGCGTGTCCGGCTGTGCCTGCAAGCAGCTTACCGACGCGCGGCAGGACCGTTCACGATCCCGACGCCTCACCGCCTCTCTTCTCTTTCTGCAGAGAAGAAAACGGCGGGGCTCTTCGAACAAATCACTAAAACCCACGGCACAGTTATCGGCGTCACGTCGGGCATCGTCCTGGTCCTCCTCATCATTTCCGTCTTGGTACAGGTGAAGCAGCCTCGGAAGAAGGTCATGGCTTGCAAAACCGCTTTCAATAAAACGGGCTTTCAGGAGGTGTTCGACCCCCCGCACTACGAGCTGTTCTCCCTGCGGGACAAGGAGGTGTCCTCCGACCTGGCCGACCTGTCGGAGGAGCTGGACAGCTACCAGAAGCTGCGCCGGGCCTCGGGGGCATCGCGCTGCATCCACGACCACCACTGCGGCGCCCAGGCCGCCGGCGCCAAGCCCAGCAGGACCAACCTCAGCTCCGTGGAGCTCCCTTTCCGGAACGACTTTGCACAACCACAGCCGATGAAAACGTTCAACAGCACCTTCAAAAAGAGTAGCTACACGTTCAAGCAGGGCCACGACTGCCCCGACCAGGCCCTCGAGGACAGAGTGATGGAGGAGATGCCCTGCGAGATCTACGTCAGGGGCCGGGACGACTCTGCACAAGCTTCCATTTCCATCGACTTCTAACCTTCCGCCGCAGGGGACACCAGCCAGCCCCCCGGGGCACCCCCACGTCCTCAGCCACCAGCCCAGTCCTCCCGCCGGAACGAGGAGACTCGCACTTCCCAATGACCTGCCGTGATGACGCCTCTGTCACCTCAGGCCATCGATGTACGTTGAACCATTCGGTGAAAGAAGTCGTCATCATCTGTCGATTGGCGTCACGTGAACAGCACCAGCGAGGTGGCCCTGCGACGGGGGACAGGGTGCCCCGAGCCAGCGCGGGCTGCCTGTCAGCCCCAGCAGCAGGGATCTGCTCTTGGTTGATACAGAAATGTCAATATTTTAAGATCCCACGATAAGTTTAAAAATCAGATTTTTTTTTTTTTACTTTTTTTTTTTTCTCAATTTTTTTTTCTCTGAATCTTGTTTTTGTTTTTTTGTAAGCCAGTAATTTTACCATTTCGTTTCCTTACATACACATACATGGTTCATGTACCACTTGGGCATTTGTTCTAGAATTTGTCCAAGTGTAGTAGTTCCTGTGGTTGGTGCCAGTTAACACCCAGAGTTACGTTGTGTCCATCTGTTTCCTCCTGACCGATTCCCACACCGTTGCCTCTTAATTACTGAATCCCAGTTATTTTCTGTGAGAAGTAGTTGATGTGATTTATCACCTTTAAGTCGTATTTTTATCTTGGTTATATTCCACTAGAAAATTCCATAATTCTGGGATGTCTGCACCATTGCCAGTTATGACTAAAAACTTGTAAAACATGAAACCTTCTAGAAATCCTTTGAGGTTTTCAGATTTGCTCATGTTCATTGATAACTGTTCATGCCTGTGAGCAGAGCCCCTTAATTCGTTCCGGGGGGAGGCCTGTAATTATGCTTATTTCCAGTGTTGCTCATCACCAGATGTGTTTCCTGTTATTTTTACAAAGAGGATTAGCTACTCCCTTTGTATTAGTTTATCTTAAAGCACATGGTACTGGGGTTGTATGAGAGAGTTAAAGGAAAATTCCTTAGAACTGTGTAAGCCTTCAGGCTGCTTCTTACTTGGGACAATACATTTTTCTAGTTCTTACCAAGAATAACAACTTCCACTTTTTTTTAAACTGCACTTTTGACCTTATTTTTTTTATGGTATGTAAACAATTATTTATAAACATGATATAAAAACTCATTGTGTTTTTTTAGACTTTTGATATTATTTGATACTGTACAAACTCTATTAAATCAAGATTAAAGACCTACATGACAGGTTTCTGTTCACGTTAGCAGCTCTGTATACAAAATTGCTCTGATAGAAACGTACGCCATAATGGATTGTAATGAGCTTGGCAGTGTGTACATAGCTTTTTGTTTCCTTTTGTTATTGTGTTTGGTTTATGATAAGTTTTTCACTGTGTGATATTTATTCTAAATTACTACACAAATCTTACATTAAAGTATACATTGTTACATGATTCTTCAATCATGTTATTTATGGCACTGAGGTTTTAGATTTTATGATTATACGGAAAGTAATGCATTTATTGAATCATAACTAATGCAGATATGCCATTCACATGAGATAAATTCTCATTTTCTATTTTTTTTGTAGTAAATTCTCAATGAAATGAGACATTGAAATGTAACTGGATTTTGTTAATTCTTTTAAATATCACTTCTGTGTTTTCTCAAATTAGTAAAACCTGTGACCTTAAATATGATACATGTATAATGCTCCTTCAGAATGATTCTTATATCACTTTCATTTTTTAAAATGAAAATATATAATATCCAGAAGATAGGAAAACCTACACATAGCATATTCATGATTGAAGTTTTCTTAAGTCAGCATAATTTCTTGTTTTAAAAATGCAACTTGGGAAGGTAAAAAGACTTAATGAATGTAGTAGTCAATGAACTAATGAACCAGAGCCAGATTAGAGAACTAAATTCTTTGAACAGCTATGCTGAATAGGCATTTTAATGAGTAACTTGCCAACCAACATTTAAACAGCATCATAAATACTTAATATAATAATAACTGATCTCATTCTCCATGATAATGAAGGGAAAATGAGCATATTTTCTATGTGAAATTATAGCCATTATAAAAACAGCTATTAAATCTCTTTAACATCTAGATTATCGTAGAAAATAATGCAGTATGCGTAACTGCATTATCTATAGTCGCCTGTAACTTTTTAATTTTTGAAATTTGTATTGTTGTCTTTTGAAGGGGCATGAAGAAGCCTGTAGAATACAGCCCTTAACGCACACGTTTCACATTAAAACAGCACAGGCGCCCTTGGTCCCCGGCAACTCCACAGGTAAAGCTCGGACGGCGAATTCGGCTCCAAATTTTCTGGCTGCTAAAACACATGACACCGTTTGTGCTTCTCGTGACAGAAAACCCGACGTGGGCAGAGGCTAGTTTTCTCTTCATCGAAATAAAGAGAGGATTCTTACACAGGATTGCATTTCCTCAGCTTTAAAGACGATGCAGCACGCAGGGAGAGGTCGCAGTGGTCGTGCGTCTTAAACCCGAGCGAGTCGCCTCGTCCTGTGGCCCAGCCGCAGCCGAAGACCGGACGACCGGCCCGGCCGGCCCGGCGCCCGACACCTCCGCCGAACGGGAGCCCGGTGGTCGGCCTGGGTCGGACCTTGGCAGCGCACCGGAGGAAGGGAAGGGAGTGGACTCAATGAGTGGCAGGCATCACTGCTTCCGTCATGCTGATGGTTGTGTGTGTGGCGTTTCGTCTCGGCGGTCAGGGAGAAAACGTCACCAATTGTTGACTAAAGCGAAAGCCGTAAGCTCCGGTATCGCACGATGCCATCCAGCCGTCTCCCGGAGGTTACTCGCTGCTTCACAGACGACACGGTGCCCAGTGTCAGCATTAACAGAAGAGGCACACCTGAGGGGAGCAGCAGTAAATCGGCTCCGCAATACTGTCACCGTCATCCATGTGTGACACCGTTGGCCCCGACTTAACACAACCCCCAGGTGCCCACACATCGCAGGAAGCCTAGTAATCCCATCGCCAGAGGATGTGGGAACAAAGGGGTACCTTTTCGGGGTGGGGGGTGACGTTCAACCTAATGTTTTAACAAAAAGCAAACAGCTTTCTGCCTTTCCCATCAAAAAGATTAAAAAGCTCCTTTAACTTGGACTTGCTAACAGCTCGGGTCGGTGTTATGTTCTGGGAGAGGCACGACGAGAACCTCGGATGTCTGCTTCCGAACCGTTTCAGAGTTCTCCTGCGTGGTGAGCAGGGTGCTTCCTTGGTCCAGGCGTGGGCCAGCTGATGACCGGGACAGGAAAAGCCCCGTGGGGCCCGGGAATCATCCCCCGTCGAAGGATGTGTGCTGTCCCGAAAACGGTGTGCCCCAGGTCAGACTCGTCACACTGACGAGGTGCAAGCTTGAGTTTGAGGTTTTTTAAGATCCACGAAGGATGATCTAGTCCAGCCTAATTGCCAAGCAGACGGGAGCCCCGAGACAGGAAGCGAGCGCCCCGCTGTCCGCCCTGGCCCGGCGCTCCTGCGTTAGCCGCGGTGCGTCCGCAGAGGCTGCTCCGAACAGCAGCCCCGATGATCCTGCACGCCTGTCACTCACTCGGATCTAAAATGCCGTTTGTTTTGATTTGGCTTTTTTCCAAGCATTATTAGAGTTTGCCGCCTTCTTCACCCGGGTAACACTTGGCTCTTCTGCAGTGTGGTTGCCCTGATTTCTTGGCCCCTGCAAACTCGCCGAGACAGTTACTGTGAGTCCTTAATAAAGAGGGTTTGTTAACAACTTACAGGCTTGACACTGGATGGCAAGAGCGTCCGTGTTCTGCTTTCGAGATCGTTTTTAAACCTAAAGGGAACCGTGCAGCCTCTAAAAATTAAATGTCCGTGTGCTGTATCTCTTGAGTTTGGAGACTGATTGAGTTCTGAGCCATTCTAAATGACAAGCTGACCCACGATACCTTTTGTGGCTCCCTGCAAAAGTCAGTTGCCCATGTTTGCAAACCTCTACTAATACCAAGTTCAAATTTTGGGATTTTCTTTTTTAAGTAACTTTTTCTTATATTTCTGTGATAGGTTTAATGATGACAAAGGCCCAAGAAACTAATAACTGGGGTGCATGTGTAGTATTACTGTCTTGAGTAAAAAAACTTTTTAAGCAATAGGTGTTTCCCTCAGAGCTGAACTTCCAGACCGTATAAGAATTCTCATGTGTGATCCTGGATTTGACACTTCACAGTTAAGAATCTGACCCTTGAACTGGAAATAAACATTTGTGTTTTGATTTCCTTGCCTGCCTCAGTTTCCAAAGTCTCTCGAAGTGGCCAAGAATCTGCATTTCCTCCCAAGGGCAAAGCTGGCATTTGCTATCCGGTAGCTTCCAAAGCAAATCATCATAGCACAATAAAAACAAACGCATCCTCAGGCTGTTCTTCCGCTTAAAACCATTTTCAGTTTTCAAATTAATCTTCAAGTGAAGATGCACCGACTGCAAGGGGGCTGGCTTTAGTCCTTGGGTGCCTGCGGGGTGCAGGCTGCTGCGTCCGCTCCGTGGAGCGGGACCCACAGCGTGCTGTCCTTTTGAGGAGTGTGTGGGTCACAGCCACAGCCTCGGAAGGAGGGGTGTCCACCGAGGCAGAAGCGAAGGGAAGAAACACTCCTGACTTTCACAGTCGTGCAGACAAAGATCGAGAAGCAAAGGAAGAAGAAAGGGTAGCTGCCACTGGTCTGTCTCTGCAGATGGCTACAGAGCAATTTTAAGTTCTGTGTCATCCAAGCTCTCGCCATCCAAGCTTCGTCATACTCTGCAACGTCGGGCGCCTGCGGGCCACAGAGCTTGGTACTGACTTGACTGAAACAATTTTGAGTCGCTGCTGATGCCAGAAGGACTTTTGATCCAAAATCTAGGCATTGCACCATGCTTTTCAAATTGTGGTCTGTCCTCCCACTGATGGCTGTGCTCTGTTGTATTAAGTGGCATATCAGAGACGCATTCACAAACTTTGAACCAAAAAATAGTCATGCAAATCATAGAGTTCTTCCCCCCGCCCGAGTTATTTTATCCCTGTCACGTGCAACATCTCCAAAGACGATCCAGCTCTGAGAACGTGCACAAGTAACACCGTGATGTACTACAAGTGGCTCAGATCCATAGCCTCTGCCTTCCCCATCCTTAGTCACCAGGCAACCTTACTTTCAGTCACTAGATTTTACTGTTAAAAAAAAAAAAAAAAAAAAAGCATAAAGCTTGTGGTAGGAGGCTCCTAAGACGGCTGCCAGCCATCCCTGCCTCCTGGATTCACGACCTTGTATCATCCATTGCCCTTGAATGTGAGCTGGACCTAGTGACCTGCTTCTAGTGAACAGAAAATATAGCCAAAGTGGCATGTCACTTCTGAGAGTAGGTGACAGACCCTGGCTCCTGCCTTGCTCGCCCACTAGTACGCTCATGCTTTCCCACCCTGAGGAAAACCAGTTGCCGAGTTGTGAGATGCTCTTTGGAGAGGCTCATGGACAAGAAACGAGAATTTCTAGCCAACAGCTAACATGGCACAGAAAGGCCTTCAGTCCAGCGACCTGTGCAGAACCGAATCCTGCCGGCAGCACAGGAGCGGCTCTGGAATGGGACTGTCCCCCAAATGGAGACTTGGGACCCAGGCGACACTCTGATTGCAACTAGGTGAGCCCCATCTCGGTACTAACGCAGAAACCCAAGATAATAGGTGTCGGTTCAAGCTGCGAAATTTGGGGGAGCTTTGTTACACAGCCAGAGATAACTAAGACCAAGCTGGGAAAGGACGGTGGCCTGCCTCAGCGCCACCCCCGGGGCAGAAGGCGTTGATGCTTGCAGAGGAACGACCACAGCCCTGCACACGCCTGAGCCTCGCAGCCCGGCCTCAGGAGGGCGATGTCCCCTCTGCACCAGGACCTGTCCACTGGCGCATGCTCTCCAGGCCACAAACACAACCAAATCCTCCCTCTCGGGCGTGCAAACTGACACTCGATTCTGCATCTGAAATGCAGATCAGATCGCACGTCCTAACCATTGAATTCCTTTTCAGTCGCTCATCCAGCGCCCGCTGAGTGAGATGAAATTATCTAAAAATGAGTAAAGGAGGGAATGCTGTTCTGAGTCTCTATGACACTCCCTGTTCTCAGGTGACATCTGAGCATGTGAGCGCCACCTCCTGGGCTGCAGAGCTGGGCACGACCCCATCAATGTGCCAACAGGTGACTCAGGATGACGGATTGAGAAAGATGGAGGGGGACTGTCACGGAGAAAAGAAACAAGCCTCTGGTATCCCGAACCCCCCCCCCCCCAGAATGAGAAGTGTAGCTAGGACCTTTCTAGACTGAGGGTTTTGTGCTGGGATGAAGAAGAAACTTCCTGGAGCGCGGGGCTCTCGGGTCAAAGGGGACGGATGACCCAGTCGGCAAAGTTTTTCTCTGAAACTGTTCTCAGTAGCTGGCGACTGGAGGGGACAGTCTCTTCAGTGGTTCCTGGGAATGAACTTTTCCTCTGAGCTGTAGCTGCTGTTGCTGACACTGTTTCGGCCTGAGGGGTATGATCGTGCCCCAAATCCTTTTCCGAGGAGACTCCGCGCCCCAGAAGCCGTGGCGATGCCACCTTGTCATCTCATGGCCGGGGCCCGGCAGCAGATGAGCATCTAGCCTTCCCACCCCGCGTTCGTGGTGCCTGCGCGGAGCTTTCTGTCCCCTGAGGCCTGGGAGACGCACCGCCCCCCACCCCACCCCCGCCCGAGGCCGTGGCACCGTGTCCGTGGTCGTTAGACCCGCAGAGCCCCCACGCACGAACGCGGCCCCAAGCCCTGCCCGTCCCGCTGTCACTTCCTCCGCCCTCCGGGCCCCGGCTTGCTGTTTTCCCACCGCTGAGGGCGCTCGCAGCCCTTCCGTCAAGTGCGTCTGCAGCAGCCCCGGCCTCTGAGGACCCGGCCACGCGGGCCGGGGCGGGCGCGGCGACTCCCCGAGCACAGCGACGCAGCGCGGGCTGGGGGTGCGGAGAAGCCGCCGGGGTCGGGGGCTGTGGCCTGCGGCTGGCACCGCGACCTGCGGCCCTGGGAAGGCAGCTGGCTCCGGGCCCCGGTCGAGCAGGCACGGCCGCGATGGCACACTCGTCGTCGCAGGGCTGCACGACCCCGGGTGCGGGCCGCCGACCCGCTGGGCTGGAACCGGGCGTTCACGCCCGGGGCACCAGGCGGAAGGCCCTGGCGGCCCCGGGGTCACCGCAGCAGCCCCGCCCGGGGCGGGGTGCCACTCACAAGGAGGACGACAGAAACGGGCTCCTCCGGCCCCTCCTGCGGCCCTTTGCTGGGGCTGGGGGAACGCGAAGCCACGAACCGTCCGGTGGAAGCTCCTCCTCGTGGGGCAAGGCCAGCCAAAAGCGGCCCGCTGGGGCTCCGGTGCCCACAGCCCTGAGGCGGTCCACCGAAGGCGAACGAGTTGGAGCCCCTGCCGTACTCCCTGTCCCGCCTGCCGAGGAGACCCTGTGACACACTTCTGTGTGCGGGACCACCTGTGCACGGCGTGCCGTGGCGGACATCCCCGCGTGACGACCTCACCGAATGCACTTCCATCCTTACAACCGCAGGGGGAGGGAGAGACCCTGATTCTTGCAAAGCAAACGTCCTCATGCCGAAGACGGGGTCCCTCACAGCTGGCGCTGGTAGCGTGGTGGCCATCTCCTTGTTGTGGGGGACCGCCCCGGGCTTTGTTGGGTGTTCGTCAGCCCCCCGGGCCTCTAGCCACTGGATGCCAGTGACCCCACCTCCGTGTGCGAAGACCAGCATGTCCCCAGATGTGACCAACTGTCCCCTGGAGGAAGGGGGTCACAATCAACCCTAGGTGAGAAGCACTGCTGTGGAGGGATGAGAAGTTTTTAAAAAATAACCAGAAGTGGTTGGATTCTATTTTTAAAAACTATTAAACACTTCCCCGACGCCTGCTGCCGCCGTGTCATCGCCCTCGTCCCCACGGCGCCTGAACCGTGTGTAACGGCCCCCTGTCCGCAGGGCGTCGCGGTCACAGCCTCCGGTTCTTAGTTTCCCGGCTCACCCGCCCACTTTCTCGTGGGCACGTCAAGTCCAAAATGGATATTGTCCCCATGTACGGGCCCAGTCACACCGCCTGCGGGACCGCACGGGGCGGGGGCGGATTTGATCAGAGACTGGGGGGGGGGGGGGGGGTTTCTCTCTCAACTCACGTGGCCACGTCCTGGCTACAGCCAGGCGCTGCGGGCAGGCCTGACGAGGACGGACACCAAGGCCGGGAACGGGGACTCCGGGAGAATGGAAGTCCAGGCTAGCAGGGAGCCTCTGTCACCTGCCACAGCCGAACACGATCTTCTCACAGCACAGGGGACATTCTCCAGCAGAGACCACATGTTAGGCCACGGGACACTTCTCGGGCGTAAGAAGGTTGAAACCACACAAGCTTTTCCAGCCACAATAGGATGAAACTAAAACCAATAGCAGAGGGAAATGGGAAAACCCAGAGGACTGGGCAATTAACAACATCCTCGTGTCTTCTGTGGTGTCCTTCGAGGCAATTGGCAGGGGGCACTGCCCTGGCCCCGAGCAGGGCACTGCGGGCTCCCAGAAAGAGAAGGGGGGGCCCAGGAAGAAACG
>PVJL010008487.1:20562-66321 GCA_004026885.1 Lyroderma lyra
CCCCCACCACGCACCACGCCCACCCCCCCACGCAGAGGGTACGCGCGGCCGTCTGGGGAGCGCCGTCCACGCGGCACGTCTAATAAAAGCAGCGGCGATGACTCGGGGAGTGGGACGTGGGTGCCTCGTGCTTCCTTCTCACCGCTCAGACGACGCCCGGCGCGGTCCTCGCGTCCGCACTCCAGGATCTCACGCCGTTACACCTCTCCGGAGCGCTGAGCTGGAACCAGAGGACACGAAGGGATCACGGCTGCTTCGAGGAACTCCCCAGACTTCCGGGGCCCGAATTCCGCTTGAGGGAGTGAGTGCGGGAGAGCGCGCAGCCCGGGGAGCCTTGGGCAGGAGCCCCAGACGGGGTTCCCTCGACCTGGGTCAGTGCACTGAGGGTGCTGCCGGCTTGGGGACAGTGTCCTTCCCACCAGAGACAGAATGGACAAAATTAAAAACGGCTACAGGCCCGCCTTCTCCCCTCCACCCACGAAGCATTTGTATTAGTCAGGACACTTGACTTGGAAATGACCACCTAAGACAACTGGGTTTAGCCACAGACGGACAGGTATGAGGTCACATGGCTGGGAAAAGGCCGCATCGGAAGTTCTGCAAGAACCAGGTGGGGCTTCAGGGGCCGCACCTGGGGTGCGTGGTCCCCAGGTCTGTCCCTGCACGTGTGTGCGCCTCTCGGTGCCGAAGTCATTCTCTCTCCCTCCGAGCAGGTGTCCCCCAGCAGCCAAGCACATGCTTACACCCTTGCAGAACCCTCATTCCAAAGACAGACGTCGGACGTAATTAGTCCCAAGAAGGCCAAGGGGCCCAGCCCAGACCGCTGGCTGAGGAGGGAGCCCCTCACTCAGGCATCTGTAACATAAAGGTGGCCCATTTTGCCGTATTTGTTTTGTCTCCCTCCGTCTCCGACGTGCATAGATTTCTGTGTATCTGTCGCCACACGCAGACATCTGTGCATCCAGACCCAGATACACGGGCGTATATTTAGAGAGATCTCCATGGACAGACACGGCCACAAAGCTCTCTGATGGCCCAGCACTGTCCTTCACAGCTGGGGGTGCAGGCCGGGTCCTGCGGAAACGCACGCGGAGGTGGGGGGTGGGGAGCACGATGCATGCTGGGCCTGGAAGCCCCTGCGGGCCACACCCGGCAGTCGGACACCCGGGTGGCACGCCCCACCTCCCAGAGCTGGACTTTTCTCCTTCAAAATCTGGGTCCAATCAAGGTTCCCCTGTTGCACTGAGACAGCTGTGGGTCCTGCCCCGGTCCCCCTGAGGTCACTCGCCGACCACACCCCAGGTAGTCAGAGAGGGCAACACCCTCCCTCCCCTGGTCTCATTTCATCACCTGTCGAAAGGGACACTGGCCCAGCCTTGCTTTCCGCTGCTGCAGCTGTGAGGGACGAGGCCGGGTCTTGTTAGCAGTTTGTGGTCGTGATTATCATCTCCAGCCTGCCCGCCCCGCGCTGTCCCCGACGGCCTTACAGTGGGGGAGCCAAGCCGACTTAATTCGCTAATGCCGAGCTCTGTTAATAAATCACACACAACCAGACCCGCTAGCGGAGCTTCCCGCCGGCTGCTGATGGGTTTTTCGGGGGCCTTGTTGAGGGAGGAGGAGGAGGGAAGGGGTCCTGGTGTCCCTGTCCTCCGGGGAGCCCTGTGACTCCCCATCCTGAGAGTCACCAAGGGAGCTGAATTAATTCTTTGGGAATTCTGGTGGGTTCTTCCTTTATTTTTAGTTTGAATAGAATCAGAAGGGAAAGGACTGTTGAAAAAAATGTAAGCCCACAAAAGACTGACCAACCTCCCTCTCGCTCTCGCTGCTCTATTTCTGGTGACTATTTATAGATCTGCCTGCCGTCAAAATTGAGGGACATGTACCTGCCCCCATCCCCCACTGCTCCCGCCCTAGTTCCTTGAGGATGATGGTCCGTGGGGAGGCTCAGGCGAGGCTGGGGGGCGCTGGGCAGCCCATGCCCACAGCCCCCCATCAGCCGCCTTCTGAGCTGCTCTGGGAGAGGGGCTGATCTGCACCCCTAGGGCCAGCCTCCTGGCCGTCCGCTCCCTGGGCACCTTCATGGCAGGCTAGGAAGCACCTCTGGGTCATGCAGATAATTTACCTGAAGGGCCCAGGCAGCGCGAAGGGAAGAGAAAGGGCTGGACGGGCAGGAGCTGGGGCAGCCTGAGGGGGGTGCCAGGAACTGTATTTGGGGGGACACAAATCCTGTCCAGATGACGTCAGACCAGGTGGTTCAAATCCCACGCACGTGCACTCACTGGGCGCCCCGGGCACGTTCCGTGATCTCTCTGAGGATCGTTTACTCCGCGCGCCGGGGTCTCAGAGCTTCCTCCGGGAGTGCGGCCTCTCGCCGTGGTGCGCTCAACCCAGAGGCCAGCTGCAACCGTGCTGCTCTTTGACCGTGGGATTAAATTGGCGTCAGCGAGAAATCCAGCATTCTCCCTCGGGATTTCTGTGACGCCTTGGGGACGGCTGCACTCGGGGCCACCTCGGCCCTGCTGGTGTGTCCAGCTGCAGGGAGCCTCGGTCACTCCCACGGCTGTCCTATGTCTCGCTAAGTGCTGGCCCCAGCATGCAACTCAGCCC
Organism: Lyroderma lyra; assembly: GCA_004026885.1. NCBI lineage: Eukaryota > Metazoa > Chordata > Mammalia > Chiroptera > Megadermatidae > Lyroderma > Lyroderma lyra. The sequence continues at coordinate 23,170 of PVJL010008487.1, forward strand.
CTCCCTCAACACTCCCACCAGACGCGGCTTGTGAAGACTCTGCTGTGCGAGGGGGAGCGGGAGGGTTATGCTGTGAATCAGCGACGAGGACACGAGCACACGTGCCTCTGACACCGTCCGCAAAGACACAGGGCGGCAGTGGAGCCCAGCAGTTAGGAGCCCAGTCTGAGCTCCGTGGGCGTCCTCCCACCACCCCGGAACCTCGTGGCATACAGACGGTGGCCCCTAGAATGTCCCTTCTGGGAGGGCGGGGGCTGCGTGCCCAGTTGACTTTGGGATAATCAATGAAACATCTCACCTAAAAGTAAGAAAATTCAAGGCCAGAGTTTAGCGAGGGGAGAGGAGGGAAGGAGGAACGCTGAGCACCCCGAGGGAGTGTGTCTGCTCTCCCTCCTCCCTCCGCCCCCTCTGCTCCCGCATTTCCTGCCCATCCTCTGCGTGGTCCCGGGGATACACCTGTGACCTGCGGTCCTTGCTCCCACACGGCTCTCAGGCAGACCCTCCGCTGTCCCAGGAGGGACGTGCCCGCAGTTTTCTCTCTGACTTGGTTTCCGAGCAAAGAAAAGGGGAACCTCTGCCCCTTGTGAAACTCGGCCTCTTTTCCTCCCGGGGCTGCAGGAAGATCATTGCACAAGCCAGCGTGCCCTCTGGCGGCCAGCGCCGGGCACCAGCCACCAGCCGTGTTGGTCTCTGTTCAGAGAGTGCTTCCCGCCCAGACTGCCCAGCCAGGAGGCTGGGACAAGCCGGAGCCGGCCCCACCGGCCTCGCCGTCCTTGGCCCCGTCCTTGGCTGCCAGGTGCAGCCCCGCCCTCCAGGGCCCCTCTTCCAGAACCTCGGTGTCAGTACTTGGCACTCCCCAGTGTAACAGTGTTGCTACCGGGTTTGGGTGTCCCCTCCCTACTCTGAACAGGAGGCCCTGGGGCCGCTGGGGGCAGCCCGCCAGGCCCTGGCACCGGGCTCTCCTCACGGTGGGTGCTCTGATCATTTCTGAAGAGTCGATAAGTGATTTTCAGATAAACCAGAGACGGGGTCACTGGGCGGGCTTGGGCGGGGGCCTGCGGTGCCCAGGGAGGTCCCCAGAGGCTGGGTGCGAGCTGTCAGATGAGACACCGGACAGCCCAGTTCAACTTTAATTTCAGATAAAATAATTTTAAAGATTTTAGTATAAATATGTCCCAAATATTGAATGCTACATAAACTAAAATTCTTTTCTGTTGTTTATCTGAAATTTGTGTAACTCACGTCCTGTATTTTTGTTTGCTGAATCTGGCAGCCCTCCCGAGGGGAGTGACGGCCACAGGGAGCCCATCTGGGCAAGGTGGGGCGGGGGGGGGGGCTGGGGGCGGAGCAGGCTGCCTGCCCCTAAGTCCCGCTTGGGACCCGACGGGAGAACAGTAATGCAGACACCTCGCTTCCTTGGAACGTCCATCCACATCGTGGGGGTGTGAGGGCTGAGAATGGAGGGATCCTTTCCTGTTCGCAAGGCTCTGCTCCAATGTCCCTGTCCCCCAGTCCTCCTAGGGTCCGCCAAACCACAAGGGACTTGTGTTTGCAGGACACAGTAGCGCCCCTACACGCGCCGGGCAGACGTTGCAGCTCCCGTGTTTCCCCCGGGACACCTAGAAGGTACCAATATCAGTAGAAAGGACTTAAAGAGGAAAAGCTTCCACCGGGGGGCCCGCCTGCCGGGGCCGTGGGCCACTTACTTCCTCATCGCTAAGGTGGGAGCAAGCCCACCTCAGACGGTAGGTAATCAGCCTCAAGTCCCCAGAAGGAGGCCTCACAGCGTAGTCAGGGCTCGAGAAATGTCGGCTCCCGCCTTTCTACACACTGCCCCCCGAGACGCCATCGCCACGGATCTGCTCCCCACATGGATGGCATCCGCAACCACCGGAAAACATCTGGGGGCGACTTCCTTCCCTTCCTGAGCAGTGGTCCAGGGGAGCCCCACGAACGTGACGTGACAGCACATCCCCTCAGCGAAACTGTCCCTTGCCCCCTTTCCATTGGAGCACGGCTGGTGCCCGCATTTCTAGCAGCGTTAGGGCCCATTGATAATGATTTATGGTGATTGCACTGGACAGGAGTGTGATGGCCATTACACCTCTTCATTTGGCTGGAAGATGTTTGCAGCACGAAGCTGCATGAGGTGATCAGCACCAACACCATTAGGAAACATCCTTGTGTTTGCAACCAATTCACAGTGTCATTTTTGATATCACAGATTATCCATCTCCGGGCTCCAAGTCCTTGGTGCCTGTGTCCTCCTGCTCCAGGATCAGGAGGATGGCCAGGGCCATCAGGCCTGCCTGGGAGTGGCAGCCAGGGTTCCTGGGAGGCACCAGGGGACCCAAAGACTCTGCTTTCTCACCAGCATCTTTCCACCTCCTGTTTACAGCAAGATACTGGGACTCATAGAGATGCCATCTCAGCACTCCCTGTCCTTCCCTTTACCTGCAGAGTGAACAGGACCACCAGCCTGCCCCCAACCATCCCCGGCCAGCCAGCCCGCCTGTGCCCCCTGCCCCCAGCCTGCCTGTGCCCCCTGCCCCCAGCCAGCCAGCCTGCCCCCTGGTCAGCACGCACCAGTACCATTGGAGCCGGTGTTCGTGCCAGACCCAAGGCCTGGAGTTTGCCTGTCACCCCGAGACTATAATACGTAAGAATCTCTCCGTCGAGTACATGGTGACAGAAAGAGACTGCCTCTGGGTGGGGAACACTTAATGCAACACAGAGATGATGTATTGTAGAATGGTGGACCCTATGTAATTTTCACTAACCAGTGTCACCCCAATAAATGTAACAATAATAAAAAAAAAAAAAAGCATCTCCCAAGCTGTGGGTTCGCCACACCAAAACAGCCCGACGAAAGAGGTGAAAAAAGGGAGCTCACGGGCCGCTGTTTAACTTCCTCGGGGACGAGTAGGACACAGCTTGAATGTGGACACGCTCTGCTCCTTTGCAGCTCACGCCAGGCTGCCCACACCACGGCTGCGGGGGGCTCACGTGTGCGCCTTCTTTATAAGCCCAGGCAAAGTGGGGAGACTGCCTGCAAGACCCAAAGTTAGGCCGTGCCCGTGCAAGTTGGGCCTGTGGCCTGCGTCTGTGCCCGGACTCTTCTCTGTCCCCAGGGCCCCTGGGACAGTTTCTCTGTCTGAAAACGAGACCGGTGGGCTCCATGGAGCTCCTTTGCCCCTGGTTTTAATGAGGAAGAGCCATTGCGCAGTGATGACCGGGCTGGGGAGCCCACAGCCGCCGGGGCCTGGCATCGCCACTCCATTTAGCCTCCATGTGGTTTGGGGACTTGGGTTGGCTTTAATGGTGAGGAATAAAGTGGCTCCCAGGAGGCTCTCACAATGCCCATGGAGCTGGGCACCCTTCCTTTAAACTGGCACTGAAATATGCGAGCACCGTGTCACCTGGACGCCCACGGCCAAGCTTCGGCTACTCTAACGCTCCTGGTAATTAGATTCTGTCAAACTCGGGCCATTTCACTGTCCCCCGCCTGCGGGGGGCGGAAATTCATTACTTTAATCTCCACCCGTAAACGCAGGGTTTTACTTGCACCGAGAAAACCCATGAAGCAGAAACTAGAGATAAGGATGGGAAACTGTTTCGGTGTCGTCCCCACCCCCGTCATCCTGCCGCTGCCCGGCTGGGGAGTGTGCGTGGGCAGCGGCCGAGGTCAGCCTGACACGGATGGTTCTAGCACATCTGCTGTCAGCTTCTCCCAAGGCCGGGACAGAACGCTGTGTGTGGGAGTCCCGGCGCGCGGGCCCCGCCTGTCCCGGAGAGGTGGCACCAACCCAGAGGGCCTCGGGGCGGCTGGCTGCCTGACTGCCCTGGCCTGGAGGCCTGGGCTGGACGCCCAGGGGCCGAGGGAGCGGGTTTCTGCTTTGGTGAACCTTGAAGCTACTGAGAGCCTGTGAGTGCAGAGTGTGTGGTCGTCAGCTGCTTGGAGACCCACAGCAGGCAGGTGATATCCCTGCATGACTCAGGAGCCGAGGCACACGCCAGCCTGCTCAGCTGGTTGCAAACTACTGCTGTCAGCCTTTGATTGGGCAGGCCACCCATTTACTCAGGCTCCACCTGAGGTTATCAGGGTGTCAAACAGGTCCTCTCTGGGACGTGGCCAACTCCTTGACCTGCTGTGTGCCCATCTGATTACGGTTTAATTGGGTATTGTAGTGTCCACAGAAATCCCAGAGGGCACCATGGGATACAAAAGACAGGGCGGCCCACAGTTATTGCTCCAGACGCAACGTTTGTGTCCTCACAAAATTCTTGTGTTGAGAGCCGAATGCCCGGTGTGTGTGGTGGTCTCTGGGGGTGATGGGGTCATGAGAGTGGGGTCCTCATGAATGGGATCAGTGCCCTTATGAAAGAGACCCCGAGAGCGCCCTCGCTTCTCCCGCCATGTGAAGTTACAGCAAGGAGAGGGTCATCTGTGAACCACGAAGAGTGCCCCCACCAGTCACCGAGTCCGTCGGCACCTTGACCTTGGGCTTTTTAGCCTCTGGAACTGTGAGAAGTAACTGACTATTGTTTATGCCACCTGGTTTGTGATCATTTTGTTACCGCCACTCACGTGCCTCTGTGTTGACCCCTTGAGACTTCTGGCATCATGTTGATTCACCTCAAAGAAACTCTTCTTAGAGGCTCTGAGGCTCAGAAGAGTCTAGAAACTTGCTTAAGGTCACAGGCAAGATTCAAAACCAGGGCTGCCGGGCCTTATGCCTGAACTCCCTCCAAGATCTGGCAGTTCCCAAACTCAAGGTTCCTGGGGCCTGTCTTCCACCCCTAGTTCAGCAAATCTGGGGGCAGGCGTGAGAATTTGCATTTTTAATGTTTGCTGGGTGACTGAGGATGGGCCGGGTTGAGAAGTTTATATACAGAGCCCCTAAATTTTCTGAAAGCCAGTCAAAATGGCCTCAGGAGGCTCAATTTATGACCTTGGCCTGATTTCACCACTCACTTTAAACAAGTTAACCAGCTTATTTCAAATCATATCTGTCTTATTTCAGATGAAGCCTTTTAACGTCTCGATGCATAAAGTCCTTTATTCATTGACTCGATCTCTGTCCCAGGACCACAGTTATTCTGTGACTAGGTGACTGCAGACCCCTCTAGTGCTGTACCACACACACACACACACACACACACACACACACACACAGTCCTCCTCGAAGCAGACACCCAGCACCTGTGCTCTCACTGCATGAGAAGACGTTCAACACGCCTCCGCCGGCACACGGGGCTGGGTGGGAGATGGCGTTCTTAGCCTTTTCCAATTTTACAGCAACTACGTTGGCTCCTTTCCGGCAAGAAGATCAGACCGGGAGCGGCGTGAAAGACACAGCTCCCTGCCCTCGGAGCAGGGATAGACCGGACTCGTGTCGGAGCTTTCTAGAGCAGAACTGTCACCGCCGTCAGCGCTGTGCGTCTGAACCGACTCAGACAGGCTGCTGTTGGTGACAAGGAGACTCCCTGGGCTTATAGACGGACTTCTGTGAACGCCTTGCCCTGCCTCGCATTTCGGCACTGGAACGTGCTAGATCATGCTCCTCACAAACGCCGTTCCCAGTTCAGGAAGTGGGCTCACAAGGAAAAGCACGTTGCGTAAGTCAGGGAGGCTGTTCGCAGGCGGCTTACTTCCCACGCCGGAGACGGTACTCCCCTCCGTCCAGGCAGCGCCACCCTCCGGGCGCCATCCGCAGGACGCCGTCGGGAGCGGTGACCGACTCGAGCGCTAACGCAAATGCTTACGCCCTCTGACAAGAAACACTAAGGCAGCCATACTTAAAAACAAATCGCTGGTTCTCTCGGTGAGCCTCTTCCCTTCAGAAGTGGTCAGAAACGATCGTTTAAAATGTCCCACGGAACTGAAAAAGCTAAACTGCGGGAAGAGGCCCGTAAAATAATTGCGACCGTATAAATGACGCCCAGACATTGTAGAGGGAAGAGCAGAACTTCGTGAAGGCTCGTCTGCATCATGTCAAACATGTTGGCTCCTTTCCCACTGACTCGTGTTCTTTCCTTACTGAGTTGATTGGGTTTCCCTGATGGGCATCAAGGCTGTACGTGTACCGACTTCTTACAAGTGACTTACCCCCTGCACGTATGTGACTAATGGGTGGGGTGTGGTCGCCTCGCTCATCTAGACACCCCATCATTTGTCTCCGGGTCATTGTCCAAGGATTTAGCCTTTTTATTAGGGTTACTAGACAGACATTCTCTGGACATGAACCAAAGGCACGTTGAGGAAAGGGTGCAACTGAGCCTGGGATGGGGACAGACAGAGAGGTGCCACCAAGAGGGGACTGCAGCAGCCACATCTTGAAGGATGAGCAAGAGAATAGATGGCAGGTCACGTGTCTCAGGGGCCGAATGGACCAGCTAACGGATGAGACATGGTCACGTCATCACGTGCTTCGGAGGCTGTGTGCCATTGAGTCCCCTCTTCGCAAACGTCCTCGCCTCTCAGGGAGTGTCACCGACACGTTCCCCTGACACATACCCTCAACCTCCCGTTTCCCAGGTATTGACCCAGTGGGCTGGTCCACGTAGCACACGTGTCCGTGGCGGTGGTGACACGGAGCACTGCCCTCTCCACTTTATAGTGATTCATCTGTTGTCAGCACAGGACCCTGTGGGCAGCTGTCACTGCGCAGTCCTCACTTCGGTCCCCCTGATCTCGTCTCCTCTGCCAGCCCACCGCCTTGTAATCCAGTGTCCTCCACAGACTGCAGAGAAGCCATCCAGTGGGGCGCCAGGCCCTGGGGACAGGTCACTGTGGGCATCCTACCGAGTGTCCGGGAGCTCCGTCTTTGTCCAGGCACTGGTAAGTGGTGACCCCTTTCGTCAGGGTCGCCCAAAGCCGCTTCCAAATCCTTCCAGATGGCGCTCTTTATGCCAGGTGTGTTCTCTTTAAGAACACTTGCTTTACGAAAGGCCGGACTCAGCAAACAAACGCCTCACGGCGCGTGGGCTTCGCTCATCCTGCCCAGCCAGGGTGCTGCCTCGGTCTGAGGCTTCCCGCAGCTCAAGTCTATTCTCCTCCTGTGGGATCGTTTGCACGTTGCCTAGTTGTCTCGGGTTCTCAGGGGTACTGATTCTTGGGGTGCTGTGTCTGCTGATATTCTCTAATGGCGTATCACGTTCCCCCGCAAGCTCACCTTTCCCTGGCCTGTGCGTGTGCGTGCGTGTGTGCGTGTGCGTGTGTATGTGTGTGCGTGTGTGTGCACACATGTGCGCGTGCGTGTGCATGTGTGTGCGTGCACGTGTGTGCATGTGTGTGTGCACGTACATGTTTGTGTGTGTGCATGCCCACGTGTGTGTGCATGTGTGTGCACGCATGTGCGCGCGTGTGCGCGTGTGCACGCGCGTGTGCATGTGTGTGCATGTGTGTGCGTGTGTGCACATACATGTTTGCGTGTGTGTGCATGCATGTGTGCACACCCACGTGCGCGTGTGTGCATGTATGTGCATGTGTATGTGCATGTGTGTGCATATGCGTGCATGTGTGTGTGCGTGTGTGCATGTGCGTGTGTGCATGTGTGTGCGTGTGTGCGTGTGTGTGTGTGCATGTGTGCATGTGTGTGTGTGTGTGCACGCACATGCACGCACGAGCATGCACATGCATGTGTCCTGTGAGCTCTGGCTCATGGAAATGGCCCCACAGAGCAGGTCGGAGTTTGCCTGCGATGAGTTTTTATGCTAATTCATTGGCTCCCTATGGCCACATCAAGCAGCAAGAGTGAATGGGGGTCCCACATCTTTGTGTGGGGTACTTTTGGAGCTTCAACTTCTCAAGGAGATCTTGTTTTTTCCCTGCTAAGTTGCACCCCCTCGCTTGGATAGGTGGGCAGTGAAGTGTGGAGTTCAGGCAACAGCAATGTACCAAGTTGGTTTCTTAGGGCTGTGACAGGCGGACCATGGCAACGTAACATGTTGACAATAGGGGTGGTGGGGTGAGAGGTCTATGGGAACTCCTGTACCATGTTTGCAACTTTTCTGTAAATCTAAACCTAGTCTAAAATAAACAGTTTATTAACCCCACCCTTCCTTGAAAAAGAGATGACCAAGTGTGAATTTCCTCCTGGGCCTCTCTGCTTAGAGACCCAGGTGGTCGGGTCCTGATCCGCCTGGGTCTTTAACGGTGTCTGCGGCAGGACCCAGCCATCTTTCAATTCCTGGAAGCATTTTAATTCGAGTTACCTTAAAATAATTGTTAAACAACATTGACACATCTCCCAAGTGCTCAGTCTTCGCCAACTATGAATACCTTGTTTCCTTCATCAATGCATTTTATCATTCTAGTGCAACAAACTGTATTATTCTTCGCAAGCGAGACATGATTCCTTATCCACAAACGCGCTGCTTCCATCTAGAAGCACCAGCAATTAGCCACCCTTCACAAGGGAAGACACAAAGGTGCTGGCTAGACTTGTCAACTGGGGTGCTGAAGAACACACCCCATGAATCAAATACACCCCATCGGGATGAACGGGAGAAGCCGTGGGAACACCAGGGTGTCGAGGGCTAACAGTGTCGTTCATTGCTTGGACGGAGGTCCTGGTCAAAACCCCACCCCCAGCCCTTGGGGTTCCCTCACAGGTTTGAAACAGGGGTGTTACAGGGACTAGCGCAAGGCACAGCGAGGCCACGAGCCTCACAGTCACCTCTGGGCCTTATGGAGGGTGGGACCTCTACTTCGGGGGTATGGGCTGATGCTGGGGAGGGGTTTGGAGGCCTCTGTTTGAATCTTGACGGGGGTGCACTGTGGATTCTGCCGATACCGTGGAAGATTTTGCCCCCAAAGAGGGTGGCAGCTGATCCAACAGGCACGAATGAGGAGTGCTCCCAGGTTGGGCTATGGAGCAAACAGAAGACGTCAGAGGATCGTTTAATTTGCCTCATCAGTCACTTGGATGGCTTCTGTCAAGTTCTAGAATCATCTCCCCCTTTTGGGAGAAAGAAATTCCAGCATGATACTTTCCTAAGAGGTCATGGATGTTGGTATTCTAAATTATTTTAGGTCACATTGGTCCGTTCAGTGAGAAATGTGCATTAGAAGGCACTGAGATTTCTAAACAAAGAAACAATCAGATATTTCTCCAGCAAAATGGGTTCATTCAGGAACAGCAAAGAATTGCAGTTGGGGACATGTGGCCTAATGGTGCCACATGCATGTCCCAAGAAACAAGTGCCTAGAACAGGACCTACATAACTGTTCACTATATATCTGTGACATGAACAAATGGATGAATCCATGGATGTTTTATACAAGGAACTCACTTATTCATCCACACAGTTATTTAACTGCTTACTATCAATAAAGATTGTGTCATTGACCAAACTCTCCTCAGATTCCCCTGAACACCTTTTCAACTGGGCCTAACTTTTGGACTTCTGTATTCCTCTCTGAAATGTCCAGTTTAAGCCGGAATCCTAATAAGTCAGTTTAACCAAAATCCCCCATTGTCCATACCTGATCACCCTCCATATCTTATCAGGTTCCTCACCCCCACCCCCATCCCCAGCTGTCGCCTGCTCACCCTGGCTGCCTTCCGCAGGACTCCTGTCAGGTCGGTTTAGCCAGGACCCCCCGCCCTTACCCATGGTGTTTCTTTCCCCTCAGTAATTTTCCATCCTCTGACCCTGACCCTGCTGCCCCTGGGCTGTAAGCTCCCACTTGCCCAGGCTGTGTTTGGAGTGGACCCCACTCTCTCCCCCACTGTAAAATTCCATCCCAGTGGTCCCAGTTTCCATCTAACAGTCCCCACTTGTGTAAAGTTTTCCTTACTGTGCTTTAACAAGTATCATTTAAATCAAGCTTGTCCATTACAAAAAATTATGCACGGACCTTTTTTTAGGTCATCAGCTATCGTTAGTGTGAGTGTATTGTATGTTTGGCCAAGACAGTTCTTCTTCTTCCAATGTGGCCCAGGGAAGCCAGAAGGTTGGACACTCCTGATTTAAATACGTCTTCCTTTAACACAATGTATAAAGCGCTTTTTAAAACTACAGGAAATAAAACAAGAGGGTACAGCTCCTGCCCCGTGAAACTTACAGAAAAGTGGAGAGTAATCTTTAAACTCCTTTCACACGCAGAGAATGACTAACAACAGGACGCAAGAACCACGGTCCTTGGTCTGTGCACAAATCTACAGATGGCATTTCCTGTACCCTTACAGAGCATCCAAAACCAACAATTAGAATATTGTTTATCTCCCATCTCCAAACAGCTGTGGAATCTTTCCTGTTCGTAGTGAACCACATTCCTTTCTCCGTGTGCATCCAAGTCAGGAATGCAAAACACGGCTGTGTTGGAGCTGTCTGTACAGGGCGTGGTCGTTCAGGAAAGAGGCCACGCCCCCTCGACAGCCGCGGCGCGAGTGCGTTTTCAACAAATGCCAGTTGTTACTGATGGCCACCACAGCGAAGGAGAACAGCCACGTCTGTGGCCTTTTAGAGGAGTGGTACCAACGAACTTTGAGAAGTTCATTAATCCTGCTGAGAAAAGAGATAAAAGAACTCGGAGGAAATTCCTGCAGGAGTTGAGAGGTGTGGCATTTCTCTGCGGGCCACCATGGAAATGATGGCTTTCTAGATAGGGAGGGCTGTTCATTCATGACCCTTCTTACTCTGCCAGTCCACTGATCTGCCAGGAAAACCGTATCTAAGTGGCTTATCTTTGGTTTGTGAAAGAAAATTTCAGAATGGGATCTCCTTCCAAGGAGACACAGAGTTGGACTACACTAATTTCAGTGAGTTGCATCTCATAGCTATCTCCCTAAAGAGTATTTTCCTATGGTTCTTTTTAGAGGAAAAGAGGGCTTCCAGTGCCAGGGCCAACAGTCCTCTGTATTTCTTCGGTGTATTTTTCCAGTTTGACCTGAGTAGCTTGTTTCTTTAGCAGGGAAAATCTGCTAGCCAAGTTCACAGCTAAACCACAACTAAAGTAATGTCTCCATTACGTTGACCTAGAAACTGTAACTCAAACCTACTGTTCTTACCATTTCGAGGTATCCCTCCCTGAATCACAGGAGCAAGCTAATGGCAAATGCTGATGCTGATGGCTGTTGGCTTTACGTAGTCCCCTGGGAGCTCTTTAATTTCAGGATATTTAAAATTAATGCCCTTGTCATAACCTTGGCACCTTACCGAGTTTATACAGTGCTGCCAACATAAGCGCACAGTGGCACGTTTACAAACTTAATTGTCACATTTTGGGTACAACGACAGCTCTGATGGCCACTCCAGAAAAAGAGTTTCAAAACTGCTCTGAAGGCTGGACTAGGGCTGGTGTCCGTGCACGGCTTCCCAAGGGGAGTGCTTTGAAACGGACTGGAGTGATATTCAGCAATGAGGTGTGGAGCGCTTTTTCAAGGATGGGTTCGCAACATTAATTGTCCGACCTCATATATGAGGGCCATCCAGAAAGTATCCCACCATAGTATGAAAAATGGAGGCATTTATGGCTGGATTTTTCCGGACATCCCTTGTACATGTGTGTGTGTGTATATATGGAAACACCATGTACAACCATGCTGCCCAATCACTGAACAATCTAGTTCAGGAACTGCAAGGAATTTAGAGATTACCCAGTGATCCAAATCCCACAATTTTTTCTTCCCAGAATACCAACAATCGTCAATTCTGTGGTTCTAATATCATCAGGGCAAGAGCCAGTAACTCCTTCATATCCCCCGAAAAGTATTTTAACTAGCATCACCTGCTCTGAACTGTGAAAACTAGTTATATAAAAGGCAGAAAGCAGAGCTGTCTGACCTGCCTGCATCATATATAGAGGGCTGTCTAATAAGGGATCGCATGGTTCTGTATTCAGTTAGTGTAGCAGTACGGATGTCCTTAAAAATACTGTAGTTTACAGCAAGTGGACGATGCACTGTAGAATTGTATGCCTGAAACCTACGTAATCCTTGCTAACAGATGTCACCCCAATAAGTCTAACAATAAAAATAAATTTAAAAAAAAATACTGTACTTCATACTCTCCCTCCCTAGTCCTGATTCCCCTCCTCCCCACCCCAGCCCCATACAGCTACATGAGTACACCACATCTGTAAAAGGAATCGAAGAATGATACAAGCCCGGCAGAAGTCTGAACTCCAGCCTCGAACTTGAACTCACTGGCCTCGTGAGAGCAGCCCTCAGATGCACCATGACTCAGCAATTTATGGTGCCTGAGACCTGAGGAGGTAAAAGTCCTGTGAATAAATCAGCTACCTTAAAAACACGACGTCAGGGACTGGCGCGCTTCGGTGCTCACACAGACATGGGTTTCACTCGTGTGTGATGACAGGGAGGAGAAGTGTATCCGCAGAAGCACATGGCACTGTTCTGAAATAACTCGTCCATCGATGAAATCAGCGAATAGCAATGCTGCGTACCACTAACGCTCAGAAATGGAGAAAACATTGTAAATACATGAAAGCAAAATGAACATATGAACTCTGATGACTGGTTTAGAGGAGTCAGGTAAAAAATAACCAAAGCCAGGGAGGGAATTTATCCAGTTACTCTTGACTACAACGTCAGGAGCTAAAATCACACCACGTAAGAGTTTTCTCTCCCTTGCCAAAAAAAAAAAAAAAAAAAAGAGTAAAACTGAAACTAATAGAAGAATCCAGCTTCTTTTACTCCTTCTGGACAAAAAGAAAATAAGATAAAAGTCATGAAGGTTGCAATGAAGACAGAGCTTTCAGTTCAGATTCACATGTGGAGCAGGAACTGATGAAGAAGAGAATACGGTAATTGGCGAACTGGGAGACACAGAGGGGAGAGGCCATGGAAAGGGACTGACGGACAGTCCACACGGGCAACTGAGGAAAAAGGGGACTCCCTCTAGGGAAGCCAGGAACAGGAATGAATAGAGCTGGGGACACAGTCCACAGGCAAATGGGCAAAAAATGATTGCTAATACTTAATTTTAGCTTCTGTTCTACGTAACTCTTTCCCCCTCAAAACATGCTAATGGTACAAATACTATTAAATCCTGTTTTACATATGAGGAAAGTACCTCAAAAAGTAACTTGCTCAAAGTCACACAGGGTAATAAACGGTAGAGCCAGGCTACCAACCCACACAATCTCACTGCACCACCACTTCATGTTGCCTCTTTTAAATGTCTCAAAATGTGGCCAGGAAGTAGGGAGTCTGAAATTATTGAGGCCGTCAATGCATTCAAAACCAGACCGGGTGGGGCACTGAATTTCCCCTAAGAAAGCTACAGCCTATTAATGGAGTTCAGACTCACACCAAAATACCATTTAAATCACATGTCAGACCTGTCTACAAAAAGCTCAAGCCAAGGGTAATGGGAACTCCAATGAGACAGCAGTGTTAACCAGGTTCGGGTTGTAGAATCCAGAAAGATGTCACTGAATCAGAGCAGCATAACTGGACAGGATTTGAGGCAAAGAGAAGAGTTAGGTGGGAGGCGCATCATCATTTCACATCCCCAGGTTACTCCCCAGGTTTTTCAGGATAAATTTCAAACTCCTTGGTGTGGTACTCAAGGTCCTCCACAGCTAGGTCTTAAGCAATGCCAAGGAGGAGAAATTATCCTGAGATGGTCATGCTAGAGTCTGTCCTATCAGGTCAGGTCTCAAAGGATCAGAATATCTTATTTTCCTTTGCCCATAAATCATTAGTGATTAGAAGGTAGGATTATACTTGTGTAACACTCCCCTCCCCCAGTCCGGGCATCTGTACATGGTAGCCCTTGGTAGGTGCATAGCAAACTCTTTCTGATGGGCATCAATTACCAGGTCACTGTGCGTCCAGCCAGGCTGCCCCTCTGGTGTTAGCTGATTGTAAAGCTCTCAAGTAACTTAAACACATGATTCAGATGCAAGGGTTTGGACCTAGATGCCACAAACCAATCATGGAAGGACATGAGACAGCTGTGAAAATCCGAAGGTGGACTAGGAATTAAAGGAATTCATTTCATGAGTTACGATGTGACTATGCCTTACAGAATCATCTATTAGATACATATATTTAGGGTATTTATGAATGAAATCGGTTCCCTTAAGACACTGGAGGTTAGGGAGTATGGAGGCGAGATGAAACAAACTGGGTGACATGTGACTGTTGTACTCTTCGGTGTAATTTACCACTTCGGGTGAATGTTTGGAAATTCCCGGGTATAAAACAGACAACACACACACCGCCACGTGCTGCGTTAATCGTTAGCCCAAAGGAGACCAGACGCAAAGGGTGCACCGGCGGCGACGTCTGCACCCCCTCGGCACCCTCCACAAACACCTTTCGGGGAGAGGTGACTTCTTGGAGGGCGCTGGGCAGCGTTCCCTCAGTCTCCACGCTGGAGCCTGGGCGGCCCAGACCTGGAGAAGAGGTGAACACCGCGCACACTCAGGCACCACCCACGACCCGCCCGGCCGGGCGCTGGGGAGAGGTAGCCAGGCTCCGCCCAGCGACGTCACGGCGCGCCGTGCGCCGGGTCAGAGTTCGGCCCCGCCCTCACTTCCCCCTCGCTGTCTCCTCGGCCTGCGCTGCCGCCGTCGCCGCTGTGGGCCCGTCTTAGCTCCGTCAGCCCCGCCGCCTTCCTGCCTGAGCGCTGCCGGGCCGGCCGCCATGGCGAACGTGGTAGACACCAAGCTGTACGACATCCTGGGCGTCCCGCCCGGCGCCAGCGAGAACGAGCTGAAGAAGGTAGTGGGGAGCGAGCCGGGCGGGCAGGATGTGAGGGGCGCGGGCCTGCGCGGCTGGAGCGGCCAGGCCGCGCTACGCGGCGGCCCGCGAGCCGGCGCCGGCCGCGGCGGGCTTCGGCCGGGGGGCGGCGGCGGCGGCGGCGAGACCGGCCTGCCGCGGGTCGCGCTCTCTGGCCTCAGCTGACCTTGGACCGCCGGCCCTGCCCGTCCTCCCGCAGATGCAGCAAATAAAAGCCACCCCTGCGCAAACGCGGCGAACACACTTCCTTCCTCTCTCCCCCGGCGGGCGCCGCAGGGCGCCGGGGGCCGGGCGCTCCGGGGGAGGCGGCTGCCTCCCCGGCCCTCCCCGCGCCGAGGTCACCACCCTGGAAAAACAGGTTGGACCGAGGCGCCCGGCGCATCTCGGCACCGGGAGAGAAGTTGTCCGCGCCGCGGACGTGGGCGCCGGAGTCGAGACGGGCCGGGCCCTGGTGGGAGGGGAGGGTCGAGGCCGGCGCCCGGGTGTCTCCGGGCAGGTGGAGGTGTGTGCTGGTCGCCGCGGCCCCGGAGCTCCTGCCTCCCTTCCTTCCTGACGCGTGGACACGGAGGCGGCGTGGGTTTTGTGTTTGGGGGCATTGTTCTGTGGGCAGGTAATCGAAGGGTTCTGGACCCGCTTCGGGAAGAAGCCGTGGGTCCCCGCCAGACACCTGAGTGTGCGCTGACTAAAAATAAACGGAAGGCCTCGTTATCGCTGTTTGCAATGCTGCGAATCTGCCATCTCTGGATTTCAAAGCACTTGAGACATTTTGAAACCCCACAGCATCTTCACGGGGTTCAGTATCCAGATTTGTAAGCTGAGAAACAGGAGCAGGCTCCTTAGGCAGTGGCACGGGGACAGTTGAGGGTGAAATGGACTTCCTGTTACCTTACCGGAAATGCCCGTCTCTGTTATATAATTCATGTGCCGGTGAATGGAGACTTCAGTGCTGTATTGCTCAGCCACCTAAATTTATGTAACTTCACTAAGACTGAGGTCACCCCATTTACTAAGACCCCAAATTAGCCCACTGTGTGCACATAAAATGACCTGGGAGCTTCTCTTGGCTTTTTCCTGATGTTACAACTAGAGGAGCCATCGTGAGTAGGGATTCTTACCTTTGGCTTCATTTTTAGTAATAATTATGTTTTGCGGTTTGTAAAGCTTAACAGTCATTTCTTTTTTAGAGTTTACAGGAGTCATCTTGATCTGGTTACTGGCCATCAAAGACATTTGACAATAGTAAAAGTTGGAATTTATCATTATAACCTGTTTTCAAGTGTAACTACTGTCTGCTTTGTTAGTGAGTAAACAGTTTTAAGATGGGAAATGCCAAATAATCCCAATGAATAAAAGATATTTTTAGAAGATTATGATTTTTAGAACATTGCTTCTCAGAAAAGTGAATATTAAGTTAGTACTTAAATCTTTAAACCGTTCTTTGTATGTAACAATTTTTTATCCTTTATTGAAGGCATACAGAAAGTTAGCCAAGGAATACCATCCTGATAAGAACCCAAATGCTGGTGACAAAGTAAGTTATTTGAGACTCTTCTCCCCTCCCCCCCCCATGTTTCAGTTTTGAACTTCAGTTGCCCTCTTAGAAAAAAGGGATGTTGTAAGAAAAGTCCATTTATGCCCATAGAGCCAAGCTTTATGTTAAGAGTATTTTGGTTTTGTAACAGGAATGCTAACATTCTAGGTAGTGGTACCTGATAAATAGGGTCAGAACCAAACCTAAGGCAACTGTATGTAGCTTTTAGAATTTAATGGATTCTGGATTCCTGTAGCCTTTCTCCACTCTTCTTTTTGAAAATCCAATTGTTTTCCTTTTTCTTTATAGTTCAAAGAAATAAGTTTTGCATATGAAGTCCTATCAAATCCTGAGAAGCGGGAGTTATATGACAGATATGGAGAACAGGGTCTTCGGGAAGGCAGTGGTGGAGGCGGTGGCATGGATGATATTTTCTCTCACATTTTTGGTGGAGGATTGTTCGGCTTCATGGGCAATCAGAGTAGAAGTCGAAATGGCAGAAGAAGAGGAGAAGACATGATGCATCCGCTCAAGTGAATATCTTTTTTTCTTTTAAAAAACAAAAAACGATAAGTATTTTTTTTTTCAAGTAGAAGTACTCAGTAGAAGAGAAAAGAGATCCAAAAAATGTTCTGTCCTTCATCAGAAAATAAATCTTCCATTTGCTTTACTGCCCTCATTTGAATTTGATAACCTGGGTGTTTGTATTTTGCTACAAGTCTTAAAGTGTAGTTGGTCTTTTTACTGAGTAAGAAGATGGTTTTGTTTTATGCTTCTGTTGCTGCTTGTTACTATATGACTTAAAGTTTAATTATGAAGATTCGCTTCTTTGAAGTATTTAAATCTTCCAAGTTAACTTTTATTTAAAAACTTAAAATGTGAGTGACTAGCTGACTAGCTTACATGTTATAGTCACTCATTACTTGATCCTCAATGTGAACTCTCCTAAATGGGTTTCCATGGAGCTTGCTGGCTTCAAGCCTGACATTAACCTGCCAACATATGAATAGTGTCTGACCTTGATCTTAGACTGTGAACCCGTGAGCCCTCTACAATATGAAAGTAGCTATTTTACTTTACAAAATTGTAAGGTCTTTTACCCTGTCAATTTATTCATTAACCAGTGATTTTACTAGTAATTGCCAAAGACTGAATTTCAAGTGTTTGTTTATAATTCATACTAATCTAGTTTATACATTTGAGTGGCTTAGAGGAAGTAAAAGCTCGAGCTGTTACATTGTTTGAGTTTTATTTTTACATTTGTACTTTAAAAGAATTTACCCTCAGAAATAAATTATCATTTGGATATCATTCCAAGAATAATAATCAGGCAATGTGGGTTAGTTCTTTTACATTTTTCTTTGATATAGAAAAGATCTGAGAAGTAAATAGGATGAAGAGAGTTTGCTATACCTTATGGTTCTTCATATTCACCATAAAATATTTTTCATAATGTGCAGGGAATGCAGTTTTATTTCTTGCTGTTTCCTTTTAACATTATTTAAAATTTCCCTGTTAGGACAACGTTTCATTTTGGGTGGCTTTATAATATTCCATTCCACGATTGATTTAATCATTCATCTTTTCTGTAGGATGTTGCCAGGTTTTTTTGGGTAATAAATACTGCTGCTGTGAGTACCTTTATATACAGTTTTGTCTCTTTGACACAGATTCCCAGGCAGGCATCTGTGTTTTGAGGCTGATAAATACAACTCATCTTGTAGAGTATTGTGTCAGTTTAGTCCCACTGGTGAAGATTGCCAGCTTTGCCAGACCGTTACCCATATTTTTCCTTCCTTGGCCGTGTTTGTTGAAATGAGGATTTTTCTGGCCTCTTAAATCGTGGTTTTTGCATACTTATTGTAATTTAATATGTCAGGGGAAAGAGCTACCTATTTGTTTTCTATAAACAGTTTGGTTACAGAAAACCAAATTGTTCTCAGGAAATATAAAAGACATATGCAACCAAGTGTTTCTGTCTGAGGTTAACCTGTAGATATGCCATCATTTGGAAATGTTGGTAATGTTTTGTCTGTAAGTGTTTTATTCTCATACCACCTAGAACGTATAAAGTTTTAGCGTAAGATAACAATTTTGAGAAAATCTGAATACCAAATAGTATAGGTGCTTTGCAAAAATACTTCCAACTATGTTTTGCTTCTCTATTTTAAAGCAAATATGTACTACTAAAGGGGATTTAAAAACACAATGAGAAAGGTAAGATAGAAGGAAATGCATGGCAGCCGGAGGCTAAGAGAAAAGTAGTTTGGAGACTTTTGATATACATAGGGGTTTTTTCAGGTTAGTTTGGAAATGAATGGTCCTGTTATTCACACGTGCCATATGAATAAGGGCGAGTTCAGTTTTATTCATGGTGTATTTTTAAAGGACTTTTTAAAATCGACCTTTTTTGAGTCACAGACCTCTTTGAAAATTTGATAGAAGTTGTTGAAATACACAATTTTGCATAAAACTCACTGGCTTCTTCAGAGCTCTAAAGCTTGTTAGGCTCTCTGTTGAGAAGCTGTTCTTTTCCTCTGTCGAAAACCTTTTCCTCTTCTTCCACTCGGTAGATAGGGCCGCTTTGGGGGAGGGGACGAATGCAGTCAAAGTGCCTCCCATAAGTCGTAACATGATGTGAATGACTTTGTAGCCTTTCTAAATTGTCCTTGGAGGAAGCAGAGCTTTATAATAGAGCGTAGATTCTGGAGCTAGACAGACTGTGGGATCTGGGGCAGGTTACTTAACCTCTCTGTGCCTGAATTTTGTCTCGTAAAATGGGGATGATAATTGTACCTCCATTAGGGGAGTAGATTAGGTAGAGGGCTCCTGCCTGGGGTCAGAGGGAGGTTGTGATGCTGAGAGTTTGTGCAGTCACCAGCATTATCAGAAAATGCAGTGGAGTAATAGACTGCTGGCCTGATCCTGTAGGTTCTGGCTTTGGGCATCATGTGTACTGTCCAGCGCCATCAAATCTTCCTGCTAATTTTGAGCCACAAAGCGAAACCTCAGTCAGTTGATTTAATGTGTTTTTGCAGTCTTTGTTTTATTTTTTACTATTATTATTTTTTTTAATGATGAATTTAGGGCTTTATTTATTTTTTTTTTTTTCTGATTTTTTTTTTTTCTTTTTGTTATGTGGGTAGCTCCCTGACTGGGAATCGAACCCAGGCTGCAGCACTGACAGCGCTAGCGCCAAAGCCTTAAGCCCCTACACCATCAGGGAACTCCCTGCAGTCTTTGTTTTAAAAGGTCATAGTGGAATTTGCTGTACTGGCTGTCATTTATATATCTTGTATTTAAGAGAACTTGGCAAAAATGTGATCGAACCTACCTCTTTTTTCCCCAGAGTATCTTTAGAAGATCTGTATAATGGCAAGACAACCAAACTACAGCTTAGCAAGAATGTGCTCTGCAGTGCATGCAGCGGGTGAGTGTGCGTTCTGGTTTATGAGATAAATTTCATCTGTTCTTTCAGTGGCACATTGAGTCTATTTCAGATGAAAATTGTTCATAATTTAAAATGAACTACCCAACACAGAACGTTTTCTGATAGCTCTGAAAAGCAGTTTAATTACCAGTCATTGGGGGTTGAAGAGCACAATTGATGGTGAAACGTGCACTTCCTGTTTGTCATGGCCGATTGGAATCGTATATAGGCACAATTCTAATTGGTTCCTCTCTCTGCTTGCTGTAGCCAAGGTGGGAAGTCGGGAGCTGTGCAGAAGTGCAGTGCTTGTCGAGGGCGAGGCGTTCGGATCATGATCAGGCAGCTGGCTCCGGGCATGGTACAGCAGATGCAGTCGGTATGTTCCGACTGCAACGGAGAAGGTATGCGAGCTGGGCTCCTTGGCGCTTAGGCTGGCACGGGTTGGGGATACAGGCACGGAGAGGCTTACAAGTTTTCTTATTTGACATGTGTTTGTATTCGCCTAGTAAAGAAAAGAGTTCCAAAAGGAAAATGTGAAAATAACTATTCCATCATGTATACACCCAGTGTAACACAGATAAACAGTAACTTTGTATTATGCTCAGTAAAGTGTTCCTCTTTTCTAATTCAGAAAGATGGGCAGAGTTTTGTCCTTTTATACCTAAAAGGTGACATTTGATAAAGAGAAAACAACCACTTAAGTTACCATTCTGGTAAGTGAAGGATTTAACTGTAGGCTTCACCTAGCATTGGAGGCTAGATAAGGGATTGAAACTCTTCTCGGAGAAGTAAATATTTCCACTTTTGTGGGCAGAATGGTTTCTGAAACTCCTACTCCCCTCTGCCCTTCAGGCTTTTATACCCACACATAGGCATGGCTGCCAGTTTACATTGCTTCCACAAACGGGCGTGTTCAGTTTGGCCTGTGGGCCTTACTTTGCCAACCGCTCTTCTGGAGCAGTGGCATCGAGAAGAATTCTTCTGTGATGATAGAAATGTTCGGTATATGTCATGTTAGTATGGTAGCCACTGGCCTCCTATGACTACTGAGTACTTGAATTTTGTTACTGAGGAGCTAAATTTTTAATTTTAATTAATTTAAACTTAAAATTAAATAGCCACAGATGGCTAATGGCCACCATTATTGGACAGCACAGTTTTAGAACATCCTTTTCCAAATTGCTTCTGGAAGTGATGAGATAATTTGGAGAAGCTGCATATTATATTTCCCTCCTAGAGTATCGGAGCATTTTACCTTATTACACTTACTAACAGCACCTGCTATCAAACCAAAGTTGACTGAAATGTTACCATGTACCATGACTGTTTTGAGGAACTGGTGTTTTTTTAGAATATATTTTGCAAAGTCAGCATTCTGGAAACAGTCCCTAACGTCACTATTTATGCATGTCATGTAAGCATTAAAATGTGCAAATAATCAGCCATCAGAAATTGATGCTATTTTTTTATAATCTGCTATGTACAACTTCAATTTTATTTTATCACACACTAATCAAATGTTTCAGAAGGATACATAGAAGAGAAAAGAAACTGTGTTGTCCTAAACATGGTGAGGAGGTACTCAGGGCCAGTTAAAGTCAACCATCTCTAATTGACCTTGGAAATTCTCACTGGTAGTTAGTGTACCTGAATAAAGGGACGGTCTGTAATAAGACACCTAAAGAGGTTTTAGTCTGTGAAAGAAAGAAAATCCAGTACCAACTGAACAATTTGATAAGGAGCCATAAAAGATAGTTAACCTTTTTATTCGGGCTCTCTGTCCATTGTTAAATTTACATGAAACTAAAACTAAAAACAAAAAACGAAGACTCGTTTGTAGAAGCTCTAGCATCTGACCACCCGTTGTTTCCTTGATCCCTGAGGGGCTTTGTTTTAACTTTAGAAAGTAGAGTCAGGAGTCAGGAAAATATTTTAAGATTGACATTATACTCTAAAATAGGAGAGAATGGTTAGCGGGGTCCTTCAGTTAACCTGCAGTAGGTTGTTACTGTGAGTGATGCTTTCAACTTTCAGTAACAATTAAAGAAAGTTCAGAAAATGTATTTAATAAATAAAGGCATTATCACGACCGGTCTTACTTAAGAGTGCTGTATAGTACTCTTACTGGAAGTTTGAATAACCTCTCTTTCCAGGAGAGGTAATTAATGAAAAGGACCGCTGTAAAAAATGTGAAGGGAAAAAGGTGATAAAAGAAGTCAAGATTCTTGAAGTCCACGTGGACAAAGGCATGAAACATGGACAGAGAATCACATTCACTGGGGAAGCAGACCAGGCCCCGGGAGTGGAACCAGGAGACATTGTTCTTTTGCTACAAGAGAAGGAACATGAGGTAATTTCCTCTCTGTTTGTTTTATTTAGAAATGTATCTTGTGTGCAAGATACTGCTTAAATCTGTTTGAGTTCCTTGGAGCAACACTGGACACAGGATGAGGTTGTTGAGAGGTCAGGCTGCATTCCTAGGAGTGGACTCGTTCATAGACCGTCAGGGCAGGAGCAGTCAGAAGCGCCGTAGGAGTCGTCACGTTCGGTCCCAGCTTGCCCGTGACCAGCACAGGAACCTCGTGCAACCCTGCAGCCTCTGAACCCCCGTTTCCTTTTTTGTGAAAAGCAGGGCACTGGAGCAGATGGCCTAAGGCAGCTTATTGTTCACTCTGAGACACGTTTGGTGGGTGGTGAGTTGACATGGCTTCAGTTCTCCGTGCTGCTGCTGGTTTGTTTTACACATCGGGTATCCAGGCGAGCTGTTTTTGAAAGAAAAGATTCTGCAGTTTAAAAAGACTTGTGTTTAGATTTCTGATTGAATATGTATGGTAACTGTTACATGAAAGGTAAAATTAACTGGTCTAAGGGTGTGGTCTGATGTCTTGTTTTGATTATCACTGTACCTGCGTTCTTTTAACGTGCTCATGCAGTCTACTGTAGAGCTTCATTCAGGAAGCACGTACAAGGGCTGTCCGCAAAGTATCCAGCTGTGTGGTACGAAACATGGAGGTGTTCATGGCTGGATTCTTTCCGGACAGCCTCGTATTGAGCTAGTCCTGAAGCATCCCTTTAATGATCACTCAAATTCTTGGTTATAGAAGCATTTGACAGGGTTCTGGCTTTGAACTTAATCAAGTTGATTCAAGTTTCTCTGAAAGTCTTTATATCACTGATCAGCCACCTTCTTAGTTTACACTAAAATGTCCTCCCACTTGATGGTGATTTCTACAGATAAAATTTTTAAGTCACTTCAAGACTCCAGTAGAGAATAATGCCCCAGCGAGGTGCACATTCCAGGGATTTGATGGGTTCTCCTGCATGTGCCTTCCTCGGGGAACACCAGGCACATTTCTTGCCTCAGCAGAGCTATAAATTACTGTGTGTATCTTGGCCCTTCCGGATATATTGTCCAGCCTACAAATAGCAAGGGTCTACTGGATTGCTAAAAAATAGGAGTAATTTCTAGCATTCTGCCTTGGGGTCTTAGAGGTTGAAATATTTGTAACTCGTTTACAAGATTCTCAATTAAACTAGCACTTCCTCATTTGTTCAGTCTTGCCATCCGTGCATGATACCATACAAGGCATGAGAGGCTGAAAGAGAAAAACAGCCAAACAGTTGATGTTTATAGTCTGCTTGGGCATAGAGTAGGCTGTTTTGTAAGATGTATGTCGTGGGGGTATTCTCATTGGTGTATCACTGGGCTGTTTGGGGGCAGTTACCACGTGATGTGTGGCAGTGCTGCAGTGGGACCGTAGTGAGGAAGTTCAGTAGTGCTTAATGAGCAGAGCAGAAATGAGGTTTTTGGTTTTTTAGCATGTCAAAACTGATGGTGAAACTTTTGCAATTCAAGTTCAGTCTTGAATGGTACTATATAATTAAATGGGGATTGTAAAATTAGAGCTCACTGGATTTGGAGGCAAGGGACTTAGTGTACTAGCTTTGGCCTCCCTGGGCTTGGCTTGCTTACCTGTAAACAAAGGTGGTCCTCCCGCAGAAGGCTGTCGCAGAATCACACAGATGACGAGTAAGCTGCTTTTCTTCCTTAGGGCCGTGGGGAGGCATTTGAAAGTAAGTCACTTAAAATTGTTGGCAGGGAGTTCCCTGATGGTGTAGCGGCTTAAGGCTTCGGCGCTG
This sequence comes from Lyroderma lyra, assembly GCA_004026885.1. Lineage (NCBI taxonomy): Eukaryota > Metazoa > Chordata > Mammalia > Chiroptera > Megadermatidae > Lyroderma > Lyroderma lyra. The sequence continues at coordinate 46,991 of PVJL010008487.1, forward strand.
GTGCTGTCAGTGCTACGGCCTGGGTTCGATTCCCGGCCAGGGAGCTACCCACATACCAAAAAGCAAAAAAAAAAAAAAAAAAAAATTGTTGGCAGCCGGGGAATTGCATGGGATTTCCACCAGACAGCAGATGTGACTGACTGGTTATTGAAAGTAGAAAGGGTGAAGGTTAGAGTAGACATTCATCTAGTATTAGAGGGGTTCCTTGTTGGTTTTATTCTGACTGGTCTAACGATGGGGTCTGGGGTCTGTTATTTTGAGCGCAAGATGAGATTTAGGCAGTTGTTTAATTTATACCACTGAAAATACTCTGAACTTTCTGAAGAAAACTTGACTATTGTTTGAATTAGTTCATGAAAAAGCTTGTGGTTATTTTGTTTTGGACCTTTTTTTTTTTTTCCCACTCCTAACACTTCTGCTGAAGTAATTGTGAAGCCATGATATTGGGATAGGTGCTATGTCTGAAACAGTATAAATCTTCAGATCAAAAACATTCATTTTGGGGAGTACTGTGTGTGTGTACACAAGCGTGTGTGTGGAGGGAGGGGTGATCTAGCTGCCAGGGTACACTTGTGCAGCAAAGAACCACAGTATCTAGTGATGCTAGTACCCCATGATACGCCATACTTTGTTTTTCAGAAATTATTATAGCTTTTAGGTGTTTTACTGTCCAGTTCTTGGTAGTGCCTCCTCATTAATCTTGTTTTTCAAAATTTCCCTGATTGTTCTTGCTTATTTATGCTCCTAAGTTTAGCATCAAATTGACTAGCTTAACCACCCCTCCCCTACCCCAAAAAACCAACTCTGGTACTATTTTTTTGTTGGAATCACCTTATGTTGAGCTCTCCTGTCCAGGAACATGGTGTCCCTTCTTGCTCCCTACTTCTCATACCGCTTTAACCAAAGCCTATTTGGTAAAAGATGGTTCCAGTGTCCTGGTCCTGCTGAGGCTGCTGATCCAGGGCCACTGGTCAGGATAATGGTTTGAGATTAACTTTCCTTCATTGGTGGTAATTTAGGAAAAGAGGTACCTTTCAGGTTTCCTCTTTGCTCTAAACCAGGTTTGCCCAGCGGTCCAAGATGGCTTTGAATGCAGCCCAACACAAATTCATAAACTTTCTTAAAACACTATGAAAATTATGCACAGACCTATTCTTTAACTCATCAGCTGTCATTAGTGTGAGTGTATTTTATGTGTGGCCCGGGGAAGCCCAAAGATTGGACACCACTGCTCTAAATGCATTATCTAGTATTGTTTGGAAAAGAGACTTGTATTGAAAAAAATCTAGGTGTCCTTTCACTGCAGTCAGTTTTGTTTCATCTTAAATTTCAGAAGTTAAGTATGTCGATACTTGTAAATTCCAGTAAGCAAAAATTATACACTGGGCATGTGTGAAATTGGATATATTTTTCTGACACACTGAAAGCTCGGAAACAGTCTTTGTATTTATTGAGTAACCTTTGTACGATCTAGTCCATAGGCTATTGATAGGCATTCATCTAAGCAAGTGTTGAATTTTAGGTGACATGAAGCTCATATATATGTGAAGCATGGGGTTTAAGCTTCTTTACTGGCTGAGCATTGCTGGTTGAACTTGGACCCTAGCCTTCCTTTGTTAGGATCAGGTCGGGGAAACACCCCGAGGTGGGTTGTTCTACAGAATTCCCTGGGCTTGCTACGCCTTCCTGCCCAGAGGCAGCGTCAGGAGATGGGCGGCCTGCTGAACGTACCTGGGTCTGGTTTAGGAGCCTCAGCTGTGCCTTATGAGCCATTGTTTTCCCAGGTCTAGTGCTTGCCCGATGGAAGTTTCTAGCATATTACTTGAGAATAGCTAAGTTTACTTATATAAATTTTGGGAATTAGGGACAGTGGCAAGTTTGATTTTTGTGGTAAATGGTGGAATTAAGGTTTTGAAATCATTTCAAGGAACATAGCATAACAGAGTATGGTTCCATACTTTTTTAAAAATACATTTCTTATACATTTTATTTATAGGTGTTCCAGAGAGATGGGAATGATTTGCACATGACATACAAGATAGGACTTGTTGAAGCTCTTTGTGGATTTCAGTTCACATTTAAGCACCTTGATGGTCGTCAGATTGTGGTAAAATACCCCCCTGGCAAAGTAATTGAACCAGGTAAATCTTGATTTTGGCTGATTCAGGGTATGTGTTCTTTTAGAATTTGTAGATTTTTTTGTAATAGGTGATTGACTCTTCACAGAATATTTATTATTGAGCACCTTTCTTCTTGGATAGGATTCTTAGTCCTTTCTCCACTTCTTACTCACATACAGGGTGTGTCCGTGTGGTTCGAGGGGAAGGCATGCCACAGTACCGCAACCCCTTTGAGAAAGGTGATCTTTACATCAAGTTTGACGTGCAGTTTCCGGAAAACAACTGGATCAACCCGGACAAGCTTTCCGTGAGTGTTCTCTGAGTTCGCCCAGCATACGACTTACGGGTTGATGGTAGTTGTTTCTTTTCCTCTTATACTTAGTTTTGGTGCTAAGATTAGATCACACAGCTTTTAATAGTTTACTTTTTAAGTATTTGACTGATTAATGGGCAGTCCTGGCTGTTGGTAAAATGAGGATTGCTGATGTAAATGTTTGTGGGGCTGAGTGGGGATAGTGAAGGAGCAGAGCAGACTGGGTATGATGTGGGGGAGGGCTGGGGCTCCCTTGAGAGCAGATGCCCCACCTGAGAGAGCAGGGCAGCCCCCCAGCTTAGCATCTGTTGACTGTCCCTTGCAGAAGGCACACCTGGTAGAAGGAAGACTTTCCAGTGTTTAAACATTGACATCTAATTTTGTTTTACTTTTGTTTTTTTTTCTAAGCAATAATACATGGGTTGCACACAAGATGTGTGCAGATTTGGCCTGTGGTCTCTGGCTTAAAATGCAAAGACATCTGTTTTAACTCTCAAAGAAGCATATACCTCAGATGGTATCAAAAGGGAAGTTAAAGAAGATGTCTTACAACTAACCTTATTTTTGTTTGTTGTAATGAAGGAACTAGAAGATCTTCTGCCCTCTAGACCAGAAGTTCCAAACATAATTGGAGACACAGAGGAGGTAGAGCTTCAGGAGTTTGATAGCACACGGGGCTCGGGAGGTGGTCAGCGGCGTGAAGCCTATAACGATAGCTCCGATGAAGAAAGCAGCAGCCATCACGGGCCAGGAGTGCAGTGCGCCCACCAGTAAACTCTACCAACAGATCGCACAAGTGGATTTTCTTTCCACATTTGCCTGGTTTGTTTTCAGCGATCCAGCTGGAGTGTCTGCATAAGTCCAGATGAACTGATGGACATCTCTTGGTCTATGTGTAACTTTTAAAATTGGTATAGTATCTACAGAGTGTATAATTTAAACTAACCACACAGCTTTACATCTTCATTTTGACTGTTTGTAGCAAAATAAAGCACTTGAAAGGAAACAAGATGCCCTTTCACACATGGGTTTTAAGTTTCAGTCCCGGCATCTGTGCTTAATTTTTATTGGTTTTGTGTAGATTTTTTGTTTAATATTTTAAATTCAAATCCCACATTGTAAAGTTTGTGTACAATATGTCCTAAGCTTTGTGTTTGGCTGCACCTGCATAAGCTGCTACAAATAGAATAAAGAATTTCATAGCCTGTATCTATCATTTAGGTGCATGGAAAAATGGGCTTTGCACACAATGGGTTTGGAGCTGACTGGGATTAATGGAAAATTACATTAGATGTGGTTGTAAAGTCTTTGGGTTTTGTTTTGTTTTTTTTTCTTTTTCTTTTTCTTTTTTTTTTTTTTTACCATCTTGTGAAAGGTTTTTGAAACTCAATAATAAAAAGCAGTTGGTGTAAATTATTCTTGGTGTCACATTTTTAGAAGGAAGAACATATTTTAAACTGGAGAATGTATCCTAAGTTCTGGTTCTTAAATGGCCCTTAAAAACCCATTGGCCTGAAGCTTATGCCTCAGGCACATGCCCATTTTCTTGTTTTAAAAGGCAAAAGAAAATTTGAAATGTTGGTAGAAACAGGCTTTATTGGTTTCAATTGATTCTTTGTAGACTGAGTTGTGTAACTCCTAAGTTACAGTCCTGGGCCTGGGACAGGGTAACCTAGCCTCTGTATCCCCACCCCCCCATCCCCTTTTTAAAAATATGGTAACAGCAAATCAGTCTTAGAACCATGTCTGCATTGAACCTGTTAAAATGCTCTGTTTTCATTAAATGTTAAGTTAAAGATTTCTCTGTCTCCATTAAATTGAATATTTGAGATTGGGGGAAGCATTGATTATTACGAATGTTTTACAGAAAAGTAGAACTAAGACTGGTACGAGAAAAATCAGGTGAAACTACTATGAAAAGACGTTGTGTTACTCATCTTTTCATCTTCCAACTATGACCTTTTTTTCATTCCTAAAACTCCTTAATTTTAGGGAAAAGAGGCATCAGTTGTACATTTTCCATTTGTAAAAGAACAAATGGGGGAAAATGAAAACTAACATTTTTTAAGTGTATTATGCCATCCCTGAGCCTAAATATAATACTCGTAGTTTATTTCTAGATCTTCTACAACCTGAATGGAAAAAAAAAGGTGTACTGGCATTAATCAAGGCCCATGGGGTTTAAATTGTTGTCCTATCCACTCTACCTCCGTGTACAAAAAATGTTTTACAACCAGCCTGGGCGAGATTGAACAGCACAGTAGTTTTGTATCCAAGGTGACTTCCCCACAACCACTTGAAACATAAGAAACGCAGTGGCAATATAAAGTTTGTAGCCTTTCCAATAAAGGTTTATAAAACATTAGAATTGTTCAGTGTAGTCTTTCTTTCATTTCTTCTACCCAGATTTTTTTGACTATAGCCAAAAAAAAATTTCTAAAGCATCCGGAAGGGGAATAAGACCTCGTTAAGATCTGATCTCTCTCTCTCTCAGTCTGCTTGTTCCACTTTGTAGAGCACCTGTCTAGGGAATAGACAGCAGTAGTATTACCAGCACAGAAAATCTCTTATAATAGCTTTATTGTAATAGGATTTCCATACCATTAAATACACCTTTTTAAAAGGTGTACAGTTCGGAGGTGTTAGTATAGTCAGTTTGGCAACCATCAACCACCACCGCACTGAGAACATTTCACCACCTCAAAGAAACCCCTGGTCTATTGACAGTCCCCATTCTCTTCCCTGGCCCTTGAGTGGTCACTAATCTGGTGTCTGCTTGTAAGGATTTGCCTATTTGGGGCATTTTGTGTAAATTGAAACCATAATATGTGGCTATTCTTGTTCATTGAGTACATGTTCATGGTTCAGCCCCTTGATAGCATGTATCAGAACTTCAATTTTATTGCCAAATAATACTGCATTGTATAGATAGACATGTGTTTACCCATTCATCAGGTGCTTTTTTGCATTTGGGATTATGCTGTTTGAACTTCCATGTACAGGTTTTTGTGTGGACATATTTTCAGTTCTACTTGAGTACAGCCATCCTAGTGGGTACAAAGTGTGTTGATTTGCCTTTGCCTCGTGACTAGTGATGTTGGACACCTTTCCATGTGTTTACTGCCTATTTGTGTACCTTTGGAGAAATGCCTATTCAAATCTTTTGCCCATACTTTATTCAGATTTTCTTCATTTTTACCTATTTCTGTTCCAGGATGCCATATTACATTTAGTGTTCGTTGTGGTATAGTAGCCACTGTCTTACAAACAAGTCGTCTGGCGCTGGGGAGTAGGTAGGACATTGGAGATGCCACCTGGTAAGTGATCATTTACTCGGGAAGCCCACGGGAAGTTACTGTCCAACAAGTGCATTGATTAGGTCTCGTGTATTACGTCCCAGGGACTGATGATGTCCACTCATGTAACTGGTGAGAGAACGATGCTGTGGACTTGCGGGCTCCGCAGAGTATGGGGGAGCGTCTCAGGGTGTGCTCAGGTTCAGAAAGCCAGCCGGCATCATGGGGTGACTGACATGTGCCAGGCTCAGTGCTCAGTGTTTCATACGTATCACGTCGTACAGATCCCACAACGCTGTGAGTTGAAATTACTATCCCAGTTCACAGACAAGGAAGCCAGATCTCAGCAATGTTAGGAAGTGTCAGAAAAGTCACATGACCTGTGAGTAAAGAAGAGGACTCCAGTTCAAAGGCAAGCTCCAAGGCCCATGCCCATCAACGCGGCACTGCCACCACATCAACAACGCCATATAAGTCACTGCTGTGTCGCCACATCTCCACTAGCTTGTGTACCCACCCACCCATGAGCTGAGATTGACCTGGGCAATGCCAGCATTTCCATTCAGAAAGACCTTTACATTGGAAGGTGTTCGAGACTCGTCATTTGTCCTTGTTTAGGGGTGGGCAGGGAGAGGCCGGGAGTTGGTGCTGCCTCTACTGGTCTTAGTGCTTCATCTTCCCTGGTCATATTGGACCAGGCAGTGTCAGGAGGTCACCCCTAGAGCACTCTTTCTGACAAATGTATTTCTATCAGGCTGGGCCTAGGGAGGGAGCAATGGAGCCTGAGGAACCCCAAATTAGGGCCTTGAGATCCTCTGAGGCAAGCCAACTGTTCAGCATATCGGTTTCCTTCCCAGCAGCCAGGTGGAAGAGGCTGACAGAGCTCTCACGGCCCGTCATGGTCAGAATAACCACAGGCTGCATACAACACGAGAACGCACCAGAAAGAATCCCCTGACGCTGAGACCCAGTGAGTAACAAGGAAATGAGTCTCCCTGACCAGACGCGGGTGAGTGCGTCCACCCCGCCCACCGCCCATGCCACCCTCTCAGTGCACTGCGTCTCTGAGTTGATACAGTCACTTAATTGGCATGTCCATAACGTCTCTCTAGTCCGCCACTGTCCATCTCAGTAAGAGAAGGTTTCAAAGTCGAGGAGCTGGGTACTGGGCATTCTTTAGGAGCTTTGTGCCCAGGTGTCTGCACTCGTCATTGCAAAGCTGAAACGTGACATTCGAGCTACAGGGCGTCGTTTGCTTTTTAAAAGCACCCTGCCGGTGGGCATCCCATAAGTGACCAGCTGCCCCTGGCTTCAGTGGTTCTCCATCTGGAAACCGCCTTCTAGACCTTCACCTCAGGGAATCAATGGGTGTGCACCTGGCCTCAACGCAAGACTGTTTGCTGAGAGATCGTTTATGATTGTGAGAAATTGAAAGTTACCTGAAAATCCCCATTAAATTTTGTTCAGTGTGCAGCTGCTAGAAAACAATGTTGTAAAGAGTGTTACGATGTGTTGCTTACATAAGAACAGAACATTCAATATGATCGTTTTTAAAATATATGCCTGCGTAACCCTTCTGATAGGATGTACACTAAGTTGAAAATAATGATTTTCTCTGCATTTGAGGTTTGTCGGTGTTTAAAAATGTTTTCATTATGAAAGTATACACTAACGTAGAATTATATAATGAACCTCTGTGCATGCATTGTCCCAATTCATTAATGATCAATATTTGGCCCCATTTGCTTCACCAGTTCTTTTTTTAAAAAATATAACACCTCAAACAAAAACATAACATGTGGCTTGGGGCTTCGGCGCTGGCGTTGTCGACGCTGTGACCTGGGTTCGTTTCCCGGCCAGGGAGCTACCCACATACCAAAAAGCTGAAAAAAAAAAATTAAAAACATAACATCTATTATTAAAATGCACCACTTTAAAAAATTAAAAAGTGTGTAATTTGCACGTCTTTTCCAAGAACACCTGATTATATTAAACAATTACTAAGTCTGATGGGCCATCCAATGCTCTGAAAACAAGTAAGGGCTTGTAACACTTTAGCAGCTTAAGGACTCTGAAGCAGCACTTCACAAGTTATGTAAATGCCTACCCACTGTGCTGTGCACCTGAAACTAATATAAAATAATGCTGAATGTCAACCATAATTAAAAATACAATGTAACCAAAAACACATCACGGAATGTAAAGCACAGTTTAGGGAATGTAGTCAAAGGTGTTGTAATAGCTACGTACGGTGTCAGATGGTGAGGTGTGTAAATGTCTAATTATTACATTCTTTTGTATACCTGAAACTCGTAATGAAAAATATTTTTAAAAATTTTTATAAAAATAAAAGTAAGAATTCTCCTTAAGGATTTGCCAGCTAAAGTATTTCAGGGCAGAGCCACAGCATGGGGGAAATCCTTTGTCTTTGAGAGAGAGAGACAGGAAGTGAAAGAGCCTGATTTCTATAACCAAGTTCGAGCTGTTGAGGTGCAGGGCTGTCTCAAGGTTACCCAGTAGGCTCCCGCCTGCTCCCACAGCCCATCTTTACACTGTCAAAACCAGCTCCAGCCTCACCAACTGCTCTGACAAAACTGACAGCAACTGTGGGGCTCTGTGGTCACACATTTCCCCCTCCCCTTTACTAAAAACCAAACCGAGCAGTTTGTGCGAGCACCTATAGGCCAGATGTGTGGAGAACTTCCTCCTCATTTTTTTTTCTTTACACATGTACACACATAATCCTTTGTCTGCAGGCAACAGAAACTTCACTCCAGCCAACTTAGGTAAAAGGGAGGATTAGAATCCAAGAAATCTGATAACCAGGCCACGGGAAGGGCAGAGACGTGACTGGAGACTGACAGAGCAACTGAGGAATTCCAGGGCCGAGCACTGAAGCCCGTGGGGTCCTGCACCCTCGTTTCTGACTCTTTGCACTTCACTGTTGTCTGACTAAAGACTCCTTTTTCTCCATGAGACAAGATCCACATTAGTCTCTGAGGCTTGTTTTGTTTTGGTAATTTCAGGCTCTGGAGAACTAGACTCTGTGTTTCAAGCTAGAACATCCTGGGAATGGACTTAATGGCCCATCCAAACATCAGGGGTTTAGGCTCAACCTACCAGGAAGGCAGCTCCCTGTCTTGGGGGAGGGAAGAACATTCCAGGAGATGGACAAGGTGAGTCTGATCAGGCAGCACCGCAGCTACCCACCGCTGCATGACATGTGGCAATTGCTATTGCTGCTCAGGTCAGCTGACTTGCTGTACTGTCGCCTGGATTGACAGTCGCATGGTATTTCTTTGACAGCGGACAACAGTCCCTTATTAACCAATACGTAGCCCCCCCGCCGCAACAGGAACTGCCAGGAACACCCTTGTACATTAGAAGTACTCACCTACCTCAAAGTCACAAAGGTACAACTCGTAGGCTTTCTTCTAGAAGATTTGCAATTTTAGTTCTTACATTTTAGGTCTGTGATCGCTCTGAAATGTTGCCTATGTGTGAGTAAGAGTTGAAGTTCATTTTTACCCCCAATTATATGTCCAGAGTTTTCAGCATCATTTGCTAAAGACTGTCCTTTCCCATTGTATTGCTTTGGCATACTTGTCGAAAATTATTTTGTCAAAACAAGTGCGTCAAAGATATATACAGCGGACTCTCAGGTAACCGGCACCATGGGGATTGGTAGATGCCAGATAAATGTGGTTTCTGCTTGCTTGAGAGTTACTGTTAAAAATAGGCCTAACTAATACTATATCCCATAGTATACCATACCATACCATAAACTCTGTATTGCCTTGATATTAATAATGAGATGCAGTAATTAAAAGTAAATTAAGACAAAGACAAATAACTTAATGTAACTTTTATTATAAAAACAGCTTTGTGAATGCAGTGTGCAATTTTAGTTAAATGACAGTCAATAAACTTTTCAACTTAATGAACTTCACTAACATAATTTTTTTAACTTCAAGTAACTTAGAAAAAAAAAAACCACACACATGCACACTTAAAACTGCTACAGTAGGGGCAGAGAGTTTGCTGGGCAGACGTCGCATCGGGGTCATCAGGACCTGTTGCAGCTAGGACAGGGTCGGGAGAAGTCGCTGTGGGTGGCTTTGGGTCCCCGTCAGAGGTGATGCCGTCCTGGCACACCTGTGTGCAGCTTCCTTGAAAAACGAACGAGTACGGGCTTGCTTTGCGACCCGGCGCCGCTCACACACAGTCAGGTTTTGCTGGTGTGCAGCTGCGCGCCAAGTTCAAACTTACATTTCCGTTAGTAATTGATTTTATTTTAATTTTTAAAAAATATTCTTTGTTGTTTTTGTTTGTTTGTTGTTTTGCCGGTTGCTTTAAAGTGTTGGTTGCTTGAGTTCTGATTAACAGAGAATGTACTTAATCAATTCGCATCCACCCCTCCTGAGGGTGCCGGTTAACGGAGAGCCTCCTGTATCCCACACGGAAAACCGTCACATCACAGAGGAAGGCGGCACGCAGGGAGCAACAAGGTACTAGAAAACAGTGAAGCAGCTGTCTTAGAAGTCCTCACCTATCACTGCTTACTTTAATGGTTAAATTCTCCAATCCAAAGGCAGAGAGAGAGTGGCTCAATGGATGAAAAAGAAAAAAGGAAAAAACAGGACCCAACTGTATGTTGCCTTCCAGAGACGCCCTGCAGCTTTAAGGACACCAGTAGGCTCAAGATTCGGGTGGAAAACACTGTTCCCTGCAGACGAAAACCAAGCAATCACGGGAGCTGTACACTCACATCAGACAAAATGACCTTCAAGTCAAACACTGGAGCAAGAGACAGAGGGTCTTTGTGCAATGGTGAAGGGGCCCATTCATCAGAAGGACGTGACGGTGATAACTACACATGCGTCACGTTAAATGTGAGCATCAGAGTTAAATGTGTTAAGCGAATACTAACTGGTCCGAAGGGGAGAAGGACGGGTACGGTAGCAGGTGGGACTTCAGCAGCCCGCTGTCAGTAACAGGAGGGATGTTCAACCCCAGGAGTGAACCCAGAGATAACCCTCGGGTGATGACAACATGCTGCACGACTGTAGAGTCACGTGCATTCCGCACCCCAGGAGGAGGGAACTGAGGTCCAGCCCTGGAAGGGAGGTGTCCTGGGGAACCTGTGGTGTCTTAAAACCACCCCCAGGGCCGATAGCGGGAGGCCTCAGGTCCTCACTGTGTGGGCTGCCCCACAGGACTGCCTGAGTAGCCAGCCGTAGGACATGGCAGCTGGCTTCCCACAGAGCAGATGACCCAGGAGAGAACAAGGAAGAGTTCACAGCGTCCTTTACGGCCTGACTTCAGAAGTGGCACTCTCGTCATTTCCGCAGTGTCACATTGGTCACGTGGCACTCGAAGCAACAGCTAATTCTGCCATTGCGTGCTGGGGAGGCTCCACAAAGACAGGGCCAGAGAGAGGGGCTTTGGGAGGCCCACAGACCCTGAAAAAAACGAGAAGAGTCAGGAGCGGTCAGAAGACGGTATAACAGATGCAGGACAGGTGCCTGGGAACCCGCTTCCCTCCGGCGCTGACGCCCTTCACCGAGCTCTGAAAGGGGCTGGAGCTGCTCTAGTCCCACGGTGGGCGGTGAGCCCAGGCAGGAGCTGCCTGAGGAACAGGGACAGGGACTCGACGGCCCCCAATGGCTGTTCAAAGCCGCCATTTGACCTCTTGTAACCCGGACGGGAACTTCCTCAGGGAGCCTGGGAGAGAAGCTGTCACAGCTCCTGGCTCTGCCCCGCCGTCACCTTAACACTCAGAGCACGAGGTCCCCACCAAGGAGCCTCGACGGGCTTTTCCGTTTCTGGTGCGGGCAGCGAAGGGGCAGTGGGCAGCCCCGCAGGTCTCTCCGGGAGCACGTTTCCCATTACCTCAGGAAAGAACACTCCTGAGTTACAAACTGGAGACTGGTTCCTTCTCGTGTTTGCTTTTCCCAAAAGCCTTGGAATCATCACAGTGCCGCAAGTGTGGTCCTTTGAAGTTGTTGTTTTTTTTTTATGTTGTTATAAACTTGATGTCCACAAAGAAATGGTCTGTAAACAACAACAATCATAAATACAAAGAACTCTACCAGGTAAAGACAAAGAGGGTGAGAAGCCTCATCGTTGTCCAGAAAGAGGGCTTTCTTTTCCTCCTGCTCAACCAGTAATGCACTGGGGACACTCCCTGCAGAGAAGCCACCGGCTCAGAGTCACTCGGGAGGCCAGCCTCCTTCACGGCCGGGGACCCCGGGGAGTCCCAGCCAGGGACCAGCCTCCGCTGCACGCTGAGCTCAGCCCGTTGGGCTGCCCTGGGCTTTGCCCCCTCGTAGTAGCCTTAGGTACACTGAGGTTCTTGAAGGCAAAGGTACCAACCTCCTCCCTCCAGTGGGCCCTCAAAGCCTTCCAGCTGGAAACAGCCAGTAAACAACTTGCAGAAGGTGACATCTGGCACTAGATGGCAGTGGTGACCCACAAGTGCCGTGGCTCACAGGCGCCCCTGGCAGCCCCAGCCGGCCTGGCAAAGCCCGCCCTGCTGCTGGCCCTCCACTCGTGTCGGGGTCGTCCCACATTCCGCAAGCACAGAAGCAGCTTGGGCTTGCCCAGCTCCTGGGGTACACGGGACCCCCTTCCTTGCTGCTTCTGTAGCCAGACTCTCTAGCACCCAAGGATGCGGACCCCGGGGTCTGGGTGCAGAATCTAGAGGTTGGGGGAGTCCCTCCGGCGGGAGCCAACAGTGCTGCGTTTGAGGGGCCCCGCCCCCCCCAAACCGCTGACCGGTCTCCCCCACACCCTTTGGACTTAGCAAATGAGGGACGTCAGTTAAAATTGTTGTGTGGATAAAGGTACTTTTAGTTGCAAGCAACTGGAGCCCTGTGGACATGAGCTGAAGCCGACTGAAAACATGGGAGAGTTGTTCCGTCCTAGCACGGAAGGTCACATCTGTGTGATTTAGACACAGTTACAGCCACGTGAGTTTCAGGCACGGCTGGATCCGGGTGCTGCGGAGAGCCCACTGGGAATCTCTTGGCCTCCGTCCACCTCTTCCGTTCTCTCCCGAGCACAGATCCCAAGTGCTGACAGAAATACGTGACTGTGTCATCCGGCCAAGACCCACAGACTTGGTTTGGGTCCAGGTTCACCCTAGACTAACCCAGGGGAGGAGGCCTGGGCGACGACACACGCAGTTTGGCCAGGATCCGTGCCCCCTGCTAGAACAAGGCGTGGTCAGGATGAGAGTGAGGGAGGCTTGGCTCCCCAAGGAAAGAACAGTCAGCGTACTGTCCCCCGAAGAAGGGCCATGGGACCAGCCCCGTCGGCGGATGCCCATGGCGGGCGGGCAGCTGGCGCCCTGCCCCTCGCACCACTCGCCCGTTGACTCGTTCAGTACACCGCAGGCCCTGCCTCGCCCACCCAGGGGGACAGGCGTTCCGTGCCACGGCCACCATCTGTGCCGTGAGCTGGACACGGGCCAGCTGGAGGCTGCAGAGCCCGCGCAGGGCCTGTCTGACTGACGTCCGCGCTGACATGCTCCCTCCACTCCTGCCGCCGTGCGCTGCTTCCCGGACCAGGTCCTTGTCCTGACCTGCTCGTGCATGGCATCGCCCGTACCTGGTAGCACCCGTGGACTAGCACCCGGCGCTGTCCCCACCTTACCCTGTGTCATTCCTTGTCCCCTGCCAGGTGGCATGGTGAGCCATTTCGTCGTGCACTTGCCCAAGACACGCCTCACGTGTATGTCTCCATCGGTGCCCTCTGTTAGGTACCAGGCCGGCCTTTCCTGCTGCTTACAGAGGTGGGTTTCGTCCCGGAGCTCGTCGCTGGGCCTCCTGGGCCAGAACGGAGGTGGAAGTCCTGCTCATCCCACCTCCGGGCCCTCCTGACATCTGTTCTCCTCTCCAAGGCGCTGACCTGTCCAAGATGGCGTGTGCGATCATTAACCTAGTGTGCTTCTTTGCACCAGATTACAGTCGTCAAAGACACAGGATCTGGGCGCCGCTAGAGCCCCCCACAGTGGCTGGTATGCGGTGGGTATTCATAAACATGTGTCCACTCTTCGATGTGACTTACCGATCAGACATGGCCCCTGCCTGGCTCCTACCCTAGTGGGGACAGGGACAAGGCACTCAGTGGTCACTGCCCAGCTGCAGTGCTTCCTCTGAGAATTGTGGACTCGGAGCCCGGAGGGGCTGGGGGAGACCTGTGTAAATCAGGGGGGTCCAGGAAAGCCCCCCTAAAGGTCATGGTGTCAGCCTGACGTCAGGAAAACGAGAAGGCAGAGGCAGGGAGCGGGGCAGGAGGAACCCGCTGGAGAACAAGGGCACGAACACGGCCTGGGGGGCTGACAGCCTGGGCTCACCCACCAGCCCTCCAGAAAAAAAGGGAAAGAAAACAAAAGGGGGTGGTGTCAAGATAGAATTTTGGAGACAGAGAGCTGGCTTAAGAGGACTGGGGAGCCAGCCGCATGGTAGGCCCTGGCTGGACGGCACTGGCACCCACGGGCTCCTCTGGAACCAGCATGAAGCCAGCAGGGACGCGGCGCGTTAGGCACGAAGCAGCCTCCGGACGGCGCCCAGGGACAGTCAGGGCGGAGGCAGTGGCCTCACAGCCGGAGGGTCTCCGTAGGACCCGGTCTGCGTAGGACAGACGTGCGGCGCCCGCCCGGGTCTGCGCCGCCTCCTGAGAAAGGGCCGGGCCCGGGGCTGCGGGGGCGGACCGGGCCGGGGCGCCGGCTGGGGCATTCGGGTCCTCCCGGGGCTTGGGAAGGAAGGCCTGGAGCGCCAGCCGCACCCCCGGCTCAGCCTTCGCCTAATCACCGCGTGGGAGACCCCGGGCTCACGTCCCCACAAAGGAACGGCAGTCGCTGTCCCCATTTCCTCCTCTAGGTGCAGCTGGGTCATTCGTGCACCTGGGTGCGTGGAGAGCAGGCATCAGAGGTTTTAGCAGTCAATCAGGGTGTTAGGGCCACCTTGAGGGCAGGCAGCAGTCACTCCCTCAGTGGGAGTCAGCCCGGAAGCTCGTCACCCCTTGTGAAGATGGGTGAGCTGATGAGCCCGGGAAAGGGGACAGGTCACTGTACTCACAGCCCTAGGACCAAGGCACCCTGCCCTTCAGCCAGCGCTTGCTGTGGGAGCGTTTCCTCCACGCTGTCCTCGGGGTCGTTACGTCTTTTCAACAATGGTGAGGACTCGCCCTGCCCTGTCCCCTGCCCGTTCCTGTTCTGAGTGTGTTCTGCGGTCTTGCGTGCTGTCCCCCTCCACTTTGCAGGTGAGAATGCTGAGGCCCAGTGACGTTGGTCACTTGCCCAAGGTCACCCAGTCTGACAGGCTGCCTTCAACGACGAGGTGCCATCCAAGCCAGGCCGAGCTGTCCCTTGTCACAGCGCCACTCTGTCAACCGTGCCTGACTCCCTCCTCCCCACCTCATTCCGGAGGGTCCGCAGGAGTCGCTAGCCTGGACCCCGCAGGAGCCTGATCTCAGTCATCGGCTCAGGGCTGGGCCTGTGACCGGGTCAGAACCAGCAAGTCAAGGTGGGACTTTCCCAGGTGCTCCTGGGGGAAAGAGCCTCCTCTGTCCTCTTCCGGTTTTGGTGATGGGAGAGAGTGGGGGGCGGAGCTACCACAGCCCACTTCTGTGTAAAGGCCGACCCCCCATGCCCCCGCCAGGGGAGTCCACAGAGAACGCGCAGCAACAAGCAGGACCCCCAGCTCAGGACGCTGGGGTGTCGCCAGGGCTGCGCAGTGCCACATCGCACAGAATATAATAACAGGCGCCCCCCCAGAGTTGGACAAGGTGTGTCGCCCTGACCTGAGGTGAGCCCTGAACCCAGAGTCCCAGTGTGCCAAGTCCTTCCACACTGTTTGGGCCCATGAGCCAGTGTCTTAAAAGCGAACCCGCTTAGCACTTTCTGTAACTCGAATCAGGAGGCATCCTCACCCAAACGGCCTCAGGCAACCTTGTGACTACGGAGCCCAAGTGGCCAGGGGCTTTAAGTGCTCTCAGCAGGGACCAGGGGCCCGGCCGGAAGGGTGTTGACAAGGCAAAGCCAGGCATCCCACAGCAGCCAGGGGACCTGGGCTGGCGGGAGTGACCGGAGAGGACTTTAGCCCTATCTCCATGCTCACCTCCTGTAAAGGAACGTATTTGTAAGGTATTCGCATAATTAAACATTAACTTTAAACCAGGGTAAAACGACAAGTCACGTGATTGCGTGTCTTAGCTGGTGTCAGCCCATTTTAAACAGTAGCGGGACCCCTCCAATGGAACGTATGAAGCACGGAGGGGAACCCCTGCCATGAGGTGACGGCTATGCTGCCTGGGACCCCTTTCTCTGACCGTGGGGCCGGCCGTGGGGACAAATGGACTAATTCTGTCCCCAAGCTGCCCTGGGTTTCTTTCCTTCCCTAAGAATTCTGGATACACACAGAAGTGGCGTAGTTTTTCAATCTCCCTGAATCCTCTCCCCATAAAAAGAAAACAACAAACAAACAAACAGAAAAACCCCAGACAGAGCAACTGGATGTTAAAACCAAAAACTATGAATGGTATCTGCAAAGCCAGATGATGAGGTGTCACCCCCAAGCTCCAAAACACAGAGCATGAGCACAGTCACCCCCAACACTGCGAGACGGGCACGACCCCGCCTGCATGCGGGGGAAGGCCCAGGGCGGAAACTCGGCACCCGCGGGGCCAGCCAACAGCTGTTCGAGGGGCGGCCCAGCGGTCACGGGCTTGTCTGCTCCGGGCCTGCGGGGACCCGCTGAGATCCCACGGGGCTGGAGCTGTCCAGCTACACCGGCTCTTGAAGCTCACTGAGCAAGTCCCCAGAGCTGTATTTCCAAACCAGCTAAGAGACATTTCAAAAGATACAAGATATCAAAGGTCAGCATCAACTAGAACTAGAAAGCGACGGCAATTAAGTATAAAGTGCAGGACACATTAGGTATAAATAATTTGTATTTCAGAAATGAAACTAAGTGAGAGAGAAACGAGTGACTACGTAACAGATAGTGCCATCTGAGAAATAGAAGGTAAACAAAAGGAAAAGTTTTAAAATTAAACAAGAGAGAACATAGATTGTTGTAACATTAGGTCGTTACATGTAACCCCCATGGGAACCACAAAGAAAACACCTACAGAACGCACAGCACAGCACGGCGGCTGAACTTAATACTGTATCGCTTACTTGGAAGTCATTAAGACACACAAAGAAGGGAACTGAGATGACGGATGTGTTAACTCATTTTATTGTGGCCGTCCTTTTGTGATATCATCACACTTGGTACCTTACACATACACAGTACGACGTGTCAATGACATCTCAATAAACCTGGCCCCCCAAAATCGACAGAACATATACAAAAATAAGTGGGAAGGGAATCAAAGCATGTGTCTTCAAAAAATCAACCCAACCAAAAGGCGGGCAACAGTGGAGGAAACGGGGGACACAAACATCTCTAAGACACAGAAAACAAACCAGGAAATGGCGATCAGTTCTTTCCTATCAGTCGTGACCTCAGGCATGAATGGATTAAACTCCCCAGTCGGAAGGCATGGATGGCAGAACGGCTTTGAAAAACCTGAAACTGTTGTGGTAGAAATAAAAAATGTATCTGGTGTCCCTCCCCAGTTCCTGGCCCAGAGCTCATAAAGCCCTTGGGATTTCCTCGTGGTGGGAGTCGCTTTTCTTATTTATGTAACAAGCCCTTTCTAACCCGTCTGAGTTGATGGTAACTAGGTGGCTCAAGCGAGACCTTGGATACTTTTAAGGGAGGGGCTGGCCCTGCCCAGGATTAGGGGGTTGGAAACCTGCAGCTTCACTGCCCCCCAAACTCCTTTGATGTGACGAGTCTAGAGATGGCGTTCAATCACCAGTGGTCAAAGGTAGAATCCATCCCAAAGTCTTGATAAAAACTCTTGGACAAAACAAAGCAAAACAAAACAAAGAAGCTCTTGGGAAGAAGCTTTAGGGTGGGTTGGTGGACACACATCAGCGGGCTGTGAGATGGCACACGCAGAGAAGTCCTGTGTCCCTGCCCCCGCCCCCCGCCCAGTCGTAGCCTTCCTGACACCATTGTCGGTCCAAGTAGAGCGCTTTCCTGAGTCCCGGGAGTCATAGGGACGCGTTGAATGTCAGCCAGGGGTCAGCCCTGGAGATTGCAGTGGCCTGAGCGGGGCTGTGAGTAGGGTGGGGACTCCACTGGTGGCTGGTGGGCAGGCTTGTGGGACTGAGCCTGTAGTAACCTTGAGATCCCGAGTTCAAGGCTCAACTCCGCCACTTACTAGCTATGTGATCTCGGCAAGTGGCCCCATGTCTCCGAACATCGGCTTTCCTACCTGTGTGACAGTGGTGTGTCCGAGGGCTGAGTTGGGGCTTGTGGGAGATAATGCAGCTTCATAAATCTGAGCTGTAGCCTCGATAGTATCATTGCTAACGCAGGCAGCCTTGTGCCAGGCCAGCCTGTGCTAAACCCAAACCAGCGGTGGTGAACACCCGTCCGACTCCGGGGCAGAAACTAGGAAACGGGTTTCCTTTCTTGAAACACAGACGGGCCTGACGAATGAACCAGCCCCAGAATTCAAAGCCCAAACGCATCCACGAGACCCACAAAGCCCGCGGGCTGACGGGCCGCGTCAACAGCGTTTCCTTCCTGGGCCGCTGCGTCCGGAGCTGCTGGCCGGCGTCCCTGGACGAAAGGCCACGTGGGTCCCACGAGGGGATTCTGGGAAGGCGCAGTGCGAGCCGCTGGCAGTGCTGATCCGAGCCGCCGGGTAGTGTTCCGTCCGGGCGTGGGGCGCTGACGGACTCAGGCCCCTGCTGCCGAGGCCCGTCCGCCCGTCCCCGGGCTGGTTCTGAGGTCACGGCTGACGTCACGGCGGAACCCCCACGTATCCACAGGGCCAGGAGACGAGAGGTCAGGGCGCGGGAGAGGCTGTGGTCGCTGCCGGAGCGTGGACGGGCGCCCTCCCCCCCCCCCGGGGCTCCAGGCCGCCCCTCACCCCCCGCTGCTCCTGCACATTGTCCCGTTGCCACCAAGGAGGCCACCGTACACCTGCCTGTGCCCTGAAGTGTCACCAGCGCGGCAATGACCCACCCACGGCACGTGCCCCCGTCTCCCGCTGCCCAGACCCCACTGGGGGCGAGCGTGGATCTGTCGCGAGTGTGTCCGTAACCCACGGGGCATGTCACCTGGAAAGCCCACCCGGTACCTGCGTCCTGGCCCTCAGCGCACGCACCTGTCGGCCTGTGAGAGAGGCAGCAACACGCGTCAGACACCCAGAGCTGCCGACGTGGCCGTGAGCCCCCAGCGTTACCCGAAGGACTCAAGCCTGCCTCCTAAAACACTGGGGCCCTGTGTCGGGGGGAGAACCTGGGGGGCGGACGGGAGCCGACGGGTGTGCGGGAGCCAGCGCGGGGCGGGGGTTGGAGCCAAGGCCTGCTAAGCCCCCGGAATGGCTCCGCGGCCGTCTTGAAGCGAGGCCACAAGCCGCCTAAGGTGTGCGGCGTTCCCCGTGCTAACGCTCCTGCCCCGGCGGTGTGGGCGCCCCTGCCCCTGTGAGCGCCCCGCCCCCTGTGAGCGCCCCGCCCCGTGTGAGCGCCCC
>PVJL010008488.1:0-42918 GCA_004026885.1 Lyroderma lyra
GTGCCCGCTCCATAAGTCCAAAGCTGTGGGCCTGGCCTGAGACAGCAGGGTCGCCTTTGCAGCAGGCTGGGAACAGGAACTGCAGCCCTGTGTAGGTCTCCAGGGGGCTTAGAACTGGGGTGTTATCTTTGCAGTTCAGAGTCCTCGCTCAGCCCTTCTACCACTCAAAAGTTCCAGAGGCTGGCTCCCAAACTCCTTCGGTCCCCAGCTCCCCAGTCTCTCTCCCCTTCCCCAAACTGCGCAGCTCCGAATAGTCAGCAGGGATCGCGTCCCGCGTGGTCCGTCTCTGCTCCCTTCCCTCTCCCCGACTCGCCCCTTTCTTGCCAGCCTTCAGGTGTTTACTTGCGATTTGTGGATTTCTCAACAGCTGGTTTGTCATTCAGGGTCCTCTTTCTTGGCTTCTGGACGGCCGTTCAATTGTGTTTTCTGGGAGAGGCTTTTGGAACCTCCTCGCCAGTCGCCATCTTGGTCTTCCAAATTTTCTTTTTTATTAGCCCCCTTTTAGAACCTACAATTCACACAGCTCTTCAGATGTAATCAGTTCTAATTCATCAATACCAAATGAGAACATAGGTATTCTGAATGAGCCCAACTCTATTGGAAGCTTCTAGAGTATTAGTTGCTAAAGGGTGATATGTGTGCCCCCAGGGGTACATGCTGGGCTGTTCAGGGGTATGCAAAAATAATCAGGAAGGTGAAAAAACAAGTAAAGTTAAAAAATGAAAGACATTAGTTATAGAACAATAAATGTTAAGTTTGAATCACTGTTAATGGAGACACTTCAAAATTATATCACATTAGTGAATGATGATTGATGAGGGCTTGGTTATGAACCCTTCCCCTAAACTGCTCTTCTACCAGTCATTATGAACAGTTTCAGAACCATCCATTTGTGATTCTTCTAGAACTTCACGAAACATATAAATACATCTGGGGCCAGACTGTTTGATCAATTTAGTTATCGACTGAGTAAAAGTAAGTGATTCTTTTCAAGTAGGATTTTTTAAAATTAATGTTTAACATAGTTTCAGTTATTATTATCAATGATTTTTAAGCATGTCAGTTACGTATCAGTGGTTGAAACAGGATCGGTTCAAAAACCAAACCTGGTGTGGATTATAACCTGTCATCATGTACATCTCAATTCATGTCCGCAGCTACAAACACACTCACACCAGGAGATAGTAAAAAGGTATGTACCTAAAATACTACACAAAAGAAATACCCTTAACAGTATATTAAATATGGGTTTTCATTTGTAGGGAATGATGACTGTCCTAAGCCTTTTTGTATTGTGTGTGGGTAACTATTATCCAATGGTTGCGTGAAACCCTCTCTACTCATGCAATATTTATAATAGAAACTAAACATCCTATGTATAAAAACAAAGTAATAC
Organism: Lyroderma lyra; assembly: GCA_004026885.1. Taxonomy (NCBI): domain Eukaryota; kingdom Metazoa; phylum Chordata; class Mammalia; order Chiroptera; family Megadermatidae; genus Lyroderma; species Lyroderma lyra. The sequence continues at coordinate 1,397 of PVJL010008488.1, forward strand.
ATTATTTTCAGCATGTAGAAAAGCATTCAACTGTTACTTCATATATGATGTCAGGAAAGGAAGACAATTAAAATGCAGTTTCATACCGTATTGGTTATCATACAGCTAAATGTTGTAACAACCAAATCATAGCTGAAGATTTTATTTCTCCTTGTCTTAAGCATACCATTTTTTGTATATTTGTAAAAGAACATGACATGTCTGCAAAATCAGTAGTATCTTTTTTTAAAGCAATACAATATCTTGATGAATTCAGAAAATGTCTCACAATATTGAAGCTGTAGCAGTAGACAAAATTAGAAAAAGTATGTATTTTTTTATCCAGGTCAATGAAAGTGTAGATATTGCTGCTTTATCTCTTTCTTCATCATCACAAGATACTTGATAGAAAATAAAATTGAGGAAACCCTTTTGCTTTGTTACCCATTTACAGAGAGTAACACAGATGAAAGTATTTATAATGCAATCAATAGTTATTTTATTGAAAAGGACGTTGGCTGGTTGAATTGTTTAGTTGTATGCAGTGATGGAGGCCAGCCTAAGTCAAGTTATTTTATATGCCTACACAGTCAAATTAAATAAGTAGTTCCCCATGTACCATAGAGCAACTGCTACATTCATAGACAAAGTCTTGCTTCCAAGCCTCTTCCTAATAAACTGAAAGATGTTCTTGATGTGGCTAAAAATGTAAATTTTATTAAGTCATAATCATGAAACTCCAGATTGTTTAAAGTGAAGGAATGAATAGCATTCATAACACATTACTTTTGCATATTGATGTAAAGTGGCTGTCTTGTGGCAAAGTACTTACATGCATGTTTGAATTTGTACATGAAGCACAGGTTTTTTGAAGATCATTTCCTTCTTGCTCCAAAGTTTCCAGACATTGATTGACTACAAAGCCTTGCATATATACCAGATCTTTTTCTAGAAATAAGCAAACTCAACTTGGGATTTCAAAACAGCTCAATCACTATATTCAAAGTAACAGACAAAATGGAGTCAATAATTAAAACCTTGGACTTTTGGAAAGCATGCATTGAAAGAGGTCAGCCTGAACTTTTTGAAACTCTGCACAATTTCTTACCTGAGAATGACTTGCACCTATTGCAAAAATGTGAAGAGAATATTGTAAATAACTTGGAAAGTCTTAAGGTATGTTTTCTTAAGTACTTCCCTCAATGTGGAAAAGAAAAAAACTGGATTGCAGATCTCTTCAATCAAGAATTCTTCAAGGAAACTAAATTATTCATTAATGAAAAAGAGCTTAATTGAACTCTCAACGGATTCTTCTTTAAATTCTGATTTTAGAAGAAAGCATCTTTTTACATTGTGGGTAGATATCAGTAAAGAGTATGAACAGCTCAGTGAGAAGGCACTAAAATACCTCTTGCCATTTACTAATACTGAACTAGTGGAGAGAACTTTTTCTTCTTACAACTTCATAAAAAATAAGTACCACAAACAAGCTTAATACAAGTCTGGATTTAAGACTGCATCTTGCATTTTGTGAGCCTGATTTCAAGTAATCAAGTGCATCAAAGCAAGCTCAATGATCTCACTAACAAAGTTTCAATCAGCTAGTGATCGGTATAACAATTATAGACTTCAGGGAACACAAATAAATTTATTATTAATAATAAATTAAAAGTCTGTTAAATACTTTATCATCATCCATATTTAACTGTGTTAGGAATATTGTAAAATTAAATCTGTGGTTTGTACTTTTAGTGTAGCAATTTTTCTTTCCTAACTTATTACCTCATTTCCACTACTTTACATTAAGATAGGCACTGAAGAAAAGTGTATTTAAAAACAGTTGTTTTAAAAACAAGGGGCACAATTTATAGACATGGGTTTAAAAGGGGTACACAAGTGGGAAAACGTTGGGAACCACTGTTTTAGACTTTCACTTCCAACAAACCCTCTGTGTAGCTGGGGTAGGGGCTGAGGGGAGGAGTGTGTGTATACCTAATTTTGGCAGTGATTTGTGTGTCTGTGCATTTACTTCTTTTGCTCTGCTTCTTGTATAAGAGCTCATGAGTACTAAAACTGACAAAAAACTAAGAAACGAGAGAAAAAAAAGCCATGGTTAATCTCTTGACTAGATATTGAGGAATGGATGGGGTTTGGCTTTAGAAAGAGAAAAATAATTACAAGATTTTTTTTAAGCTCTGCAGTTCCTTGTATGTATCACTTGATGCCCATCCTCCTTTGGTTAGGCAATACATAAGTTTTCCCAAGGCTAGAGAAACTGAAGGAGCAGCTGCTAAAAATAGTTAAAATCAGGTTGCCTTTGGATGCCACTGGGGACATTGATTGTTGGTGTACAAGGAGATGAATAGGAAGGATTATGCATTATAAACAATCAGACTTTGTGGACATTGGCTGAGTAAGGTCAGAGAAGAGGAATGCATTTCTTCCTGCTTCATTTGTTACTTATTTCCTTTGCTGTATTTTTGGTATAAATGATCCTGTGTGGTCAGCCATGCATGGAACCAGGCAGATCTGGAAAGAGTGAGCATCTGCAGGAGTCAGCACAGGACACAATTCAAAGATGTAATCCACTATTTCCAACCATGTGGACATTGACTGAGTAGGATCAGAGAAGAGGAATGCATTTCTTCCTACTTCATTTGTTACTTAGTTCCTCTGCTCTAATTTTGGTATCAAATGATTTACTTCTTTGTGCCCCCCAAAACAAAACTACCTGTTTTGGGCTTGTAATTGTCAGTAAGTATAACATGCTTCTCATAGGCCGAGGTGGAGTGGGGGTGGGAAGGGAGATGTCACTACACTGTATTTTAAGACTCGAAGTCAAGACAGACATTCTCCATTGGGTTCAGTTGTTTCTTTTTGAATCACTAGAAGAGTCAAAAGTTAACTCTAATAGGAACCTTTGAAGCCAAAACCCTCTGGAAACTGAGATCCAGAGGACAAACAATGGCTTCCCCAAGTCATAGAGAGACTCAGATGCATAGAGGAACTGGGTTCCACACTTCGAGGCTATCAATGGGAACTCTTCTTACTATATCCTGCCCTCTGGGCAGGCCATCACATGACTGGTCCTTTATAGTGCATATTACATAAAATCCAAACAAGCATACTCCCCAGTTTGAGTAAGACATTGTTGCATATCCCCATTTAGCCTCAAAAACAACTGGCTATATTTTCCCTTCAAAACTAGTGCAAATATGTTTTTTAATTCAACAATATTTTTAAATTAAATTTATTGGGGTGACATTGGTCAGCAAAACTACATAGGTTCCAGGTGTACAGTTCTTTATCATCTAAGTGTTACATTGTGTTCTCACCACCCAGAGTCATTTCTTTATCCATCACCATATATTTGAATCCTCCTCCCTCCTTCCCCGCTCCACTCCCAGCTTTCCATGTGGCAACTACTAAATAATGTCTGTGTTCAAGAATTATTTTTCTAATTTGATTGTTCATTTATTCTGTTATTTAAATACCATGCATAAGTGAAATCATATGGTATTTGTCTTTCTGAGCCTGACTTACTTCACTTAGCACGATAACTTCTAGTTCCATCCATGTTGTTGCAAAACATAAAATTTTATTTTTTATGGCTGAGTAATACTACATTGTGTAAATGTACCACAGCTTCTTTATCCAATCATTTATAGATAGACATGAAGGTTGTTTCCATATCTTGGCTATTGTGAATAATGATGTAATAAACATAGGGGTGCATATATTTTTTTAATTAGTGTTTTAGATATCTTTGGATAAATACCCAGAAGTGGAATTGCTGTATTATAAGGTTGTTCCATTTTTAATTTTTTGAGGAACCTCCAAACTGTATTACATAGTGGATGGAAGAATTTGCAGTCCCACCAACAATGCAAAAGGATTCCTTTTTGTCTACATCCTCCTCAACACTTTTTGTTGGTTGATTTATTGATGATAGTCATTCTGACAGAAGTGAGGTGGTATCTCATTGTGGTTTTGATTTGCATTTCTCTGATGATTAGTGATGTTGAACACCTTTTCCTGTGTTTATTAGTCATCTGCGCCAGGAAACTCAGTAATTTGGAAGAAATGGATAGATTTGGAGAAACATACAAACTTCTAAGGTTAAATCAAGAAGAAACAGAAACTCTAAATAGGCCAATTACTAACAATAAAATTGAATCAGTAATCAAAAACAAGTTCCCAAAAATTGAAAGCCCTGGACCAAATGGCTTCACCAGTTAACTTTACCAAACACTCAAAAAAAGAATTAACAGTTAAACTTCCTAAACTATTTCAAAAAATTCAGGAAAATGAAACATTCCCAAACTTAGTTTATGGGGTCATCATTAGGCTTATTACAAAACCAAATAAAGACATGACAAAAAAACAAAACAAAAATAAATAAATAAATAGATAGATAGATAGATAAATAAATAAATAAAAACTGTAGGCCAATATCCCTAATCAACATAGATGCAAAAATTCTCACCAAGGGGGAGACATAGTGAAATGGTCACCAGAGAAGGGATCCGTGAAACCACACCTGGAAAATACAACTGAATCACTGGGATCCATTTGGGAAACCCTGAGTGGCACAGTCTCAGCTGAGAGACCCACACACAGCAAGAAAACACCTAAAAGTCAGAGAAAGGGGGCGAATGGGAGAGGAGGGAGGGAACAGAATGAGCACAGCACAGATGAATGAAAATTGCAATCTGACATAATGTAACTGGGGCTGATTGAAGGAACTAGCAAGAAGCCAGAGGACACTGGCCAAGGAGCAACACGATACCAGGCAAGGGCTAGACCAAGTGGTGACAAGACCAAAGGTGAAAGCAACCAAAACCCTGTGAGAACACAGGGTAGCTGGACCAAGCAGATTCATGTTAGGGACCCAGTGGAATTCCCCAGGTGACTTAGATGCTGTACAAAGCATCTGAACTCCCTAGGTGGGAACAGGACCCCCAGCTGCAGTATCATGCAATTGCCAGCTCTGGGTAAGTTTGAAACTCACAACAGCTGTCATGAAAATGCTGAAATGCTAAGACATGGTGCTGCGTAAAACACAGGCTCAGGACAAGGAAAAAAGGCTGAGCTGGTGGTGAGTACTCGGCACCCACTAACGTGAGTGCAGACCAATACTGGCTTGCCCTGCATATGCCTTCCCCATATCTCACAGCTTCCCTAACTAACTGCAGGAAGCAGAGAGACCTCAGACTGCACCACTCCCAAGCCCAGGCAGAGGCCAGAGATACAGCCTAGCTGCTTCTCCTAGCTCTCTACCAAAGCTTGCACCCCAGCATCACCTATTCCCTTTTCTACAGCAAGACACTATAATGATACCAGATGAAAAGAGAAAGCAAGAAAGACTGGGAAAAGCCCTCATGCCCAAAAAAAGAAACACTTCAAATACAATGAGTACTTTAGGATTCAAAGCCACTCAGGAAAAAGAAAATTAATTTCCATGAAAGGATTTTATGGATCTGCAAATATATGATTGACGTGTCACAGATCACAAGGAGGCAATTCTAAAAACCCTCAGTGAATTGAAACAATATTGGCAGAACATCCTGACTAAGATGAATGACCTTAGAAAAGAATTCCATAAACAAAAGAAACATTTCAACACAGAAATAGAAAAAAGGATCAAATGGAAATCTGAGCCATAAACAATGCAATAAAACAACTGTCAAATTAACTAACTACCATGGGAAACAGGGCCAACCACATGAAGCAAAGAATCAGTGATATCGAAGATTGGAACATGGAAATGACACAGAAGACAAGGACTTCACAGTCAAAAGAACTGAAAGAACTCTATAAGAACTATCTGAGTCCATTAGAAAAAAACAATATTAGAATATTAGGCTTAGAAGAAGGTGCAGAAAAAAGTTCTACAGAGAGCATACTCAAACAAATAATTGATGAGATTCCAAACTTAGGGAAAGATCTGAAACCACAAATTCAAGAAGGAAATAGGTTTCCTAGCTACCTGGATACTAACAGATCTTCTCCAAGACACAATATACTGAAGATGTAAAAAACTAAGACAAAGAGACAATTTTCAAGGCAGTCATGGGGGAAAAAAACTATAACCTTTAAAGGAAAGCCCATCAGGCTATCATCAGACTTCTCAATAGAAACTCTACAAATGAGGAGGGACTGAAATCAAATATTCAAAACATTAAAAGAAAGAAACTTCCAGCCAAAAATAAATTATCAAGCAAAATTATCCTTCACATATGAATGAGGAATAGAGACCTTCTCAGACATACAGAAGCTGAGGGAATTCTCTAGAACAGGGCTGGCATTTCATGCAATACTGAAGGAGACTCTTTGACCTGAAACAAAAAAAATCAAAATAAATAAGAAAGAGTTGAAACAACGAAAAATATATAAAAATAAGGAAGAAATAATGGCCATAGGAAATCCTCATGTATCAATCATCATCTGAAATAAAATGGATTGAACTCACCAGCAGAAATGCACAAAGCAGCAGACCAGATTTAAAAAACAAACTCATCCATGTGCTGTCTCCAAGAGACCCAATTCAGCCATAAGAACAAACACAGACTTAGAATGAAATGCTGAAAATCAATATTCCAAGCAAATGGCATCCAGAGAAAAGCAGGAATTCCATACTGATATTTGACAAAAGAGACTTCAAGATAAAAAAGATAACAAGAGACAAACATGGATTTTTTAGAGATAAAAGGGATGATACAACAATAAGAAGACCTGGCACTCATTAAGCTATATGCCTCTTTTAGTAGCAACTACTAACAGATATGAAAAGAGGAACAGACTAAAAAACAATTATAGTAAGAAACCTTACTTTAACAGCCATGGACAAAGCATCCAAACAGAAAATAAATAAGGAAATATCAGTTTTAAATGATACATTACAGCAATTGGACATAATAGACATTTACAGGACATGTCATCTGACAACAAAAGATTATACCTTCTTTTATAGTGTACATGGAACATTCTCAAGGATAGACTATGTGCTGGGACACAAAACTAGCCTCAGCAAGTGCAAGAAGATTTAAATCATACCAAGAGTATTCTCAGACCACAAAGAATGGAAATTTGATATCGACTGCAAAAACAAAGCAGAAAAAAATCACATATACATAGAGATTAAACAACATTTTATTAAAAATGACTGGATCAAAGAAGAACTAAAGGAAGAGTTTAAAAATACATAGTAATTAATGACAATAAATATACAACTCATCAAAATTATTGGGAAAAAAAGCAAAAAAAGTAAGAAGAGGGAAATTTACATCATTACAGGCCTATCTTAAGAAATAAGAAAAATTACAGGTAAACATCTTAATGCCCTATCTTAAGAACTAGAAAAAGAAGAACAGAAAAAACCCAAAGTCAGTAGAAAGAAAATAAGAATAAAAATAAGAATAAAGCTAAACAAAATTGAGAAAGGAAAGACAATAGAAAAAATTAATGCAACAAAGAGCTGGTTCTTTAAAAAAAAAAAAACTCAATAAAATTGACAAACCCCTGGCTAGGGTAACTAAAGGATGACAAGAAAAGATACGAACTTCAAAAATTAGAAATGAAAGGGGTAAAATTATGACTGATACTACGGAAATACAAAGGATCATAAGAATATAAAATGAAGGGCTTTATGCCACCAAATTTAACAACCGAGAAGAAATGGACAAGTTTCTAAAAACTATACTCTACCTAGACTGAACCAAGAAATACTGGATTATCTAAATAGACCAATCTATAGTAAAGAAATTTAAGCAATCATCCATAATCTCACCAAAGGCAAAAGCCTTGGACCAGACCATCTCACCAATGAGTTTTACCAAGCATTCAAAGAGGAATTAACGCCTATCTTCCTCAGACTCTTCCAAAAAATTGAAGATGAGGAAATACTTCCCAACTCCTTCTATGAGGTCAGCATTACCCTAATACCAAATCTTGGTATGGACAACAGAAAAAAGAAAACTATAGACCAATATCTCTGATCAATACAGATGTAAAAATCTTAAGTAAAACACTAGCAAATAGAATACAAAAATGTATTGAAATGATTATACATCACAATCAAGTGGGATTAATTCCAGGAGCACGAGGATGATTCAACATAGGCAAATCAATCAATGTGATATACCACATAGACAAACTAAAAGATAGAACCATATGATTATAACAATTGATGCATAAAAAGCATTTGACAAAATATAAAACCCATTTATGATCAAAACACTGAATAAAATGGGTATAGAAGACAAGTTCCTCAAAATAGTAAAGGCCATATATGAAAAACCCTCAGCTAATATCATACTGAACAGGGAAAAGCTGGAAGCCCATTCCTCTAAAATCAGGAACAAGACAGAGATGCACCCTGGCTCTGCTATTCAATATAGACTTGGAGGTTTTAGCCAGAGCAATCACACAAGAAAGGAATAAAAGGTATCCAAAATTGGGAGAGAAGAAGTCAAACTGTCATTTGCAGATGACATGATCCTTTATATAGAAAATTCCAAAGACACCAGCGAAAACTATTAGAACCAATAAATGAATATGGTAAAATTACAGGATACAAAATCAATGTACCAAAATCAATTGCATTTCTGTATAAAAACAACAAATCTTCGGAAAAAGAAATAAGACAATCAATACATTTTATGATCGTCACAAAAAGAATAAAATACATGGGAATTAAGAAAGAATGTGACTGACTTATACACAAAAACTTTAAGACACTTGAAAGTAACTGAAGAGGACACAAAGAAATGGAAAGATATTTTGTGTTGATAGAAAGGCTAAACATTGTTAAAATGGCAATATTACACAAAGCAATATACAGATTTAAAGCAATTCCTATCAAAATCCCACAAACATACTTTCAAAAAATAGATTTTAAAAATGATCAGATTTGTATGGAACTAGAAAAGACCTTGAATTACCATTGCAATACCATATAAAAAGAATAACACTGGAGGTATCACAATCCTTGATTTCAATTTATACTACAAAGCATCAATAACCAAAATAGCTTGGTATTGGGAGAACAACAGACATATAAACCAATGTAATACAATTAAAAACCCAGAAATAAGTCCATGAATATATACACAAATAATTTTTGATAAAAGAGTGAAAAAATATACAATGGGGAAAAGAAAGCCTCTTCAGTAGGTAGTGTTGGGAAAACGAAAATGATATGCAAAAGAATGAATCTGAGCTGTGAAATGTCACCATATACTAAAATTAATCAAAATGGATTAAAGACCTCCACATAAGACCCAAAACAATAAACTGTACAGAAGAAAATATTTGTACTAAACTTAGAGTCCTTGGGCTCAAGGAGGACTTCATGAACCTGACCTCAAATGCAAGGGAACTAACAGCAAAAATACATATATTGGACTATATTAAACTGAAAAGCTTCTGCACAGCAAAAGAAATCATGAACAAATCAGAGTTAGCAAATCAAATGAAAGAAAATTTTTGCAAACAAAGCATCTGATAAGAGACAAATACATAAAATATGTAAAGAACTCATAGACTCAACAACAAAACAAGAAACAACCCAATTAAAAAGGGGGCAGAGGACCTGAATAAACACTTCTCCCAGTAATACATACAAATGGCTAATAAACACATGAATAAATGCTCAACTTCATTAGCTATTAGGAAAATGCAAATCAAAGCCACAATGAGATACCACTTCACACCTGATGAAATGACTATTATTAACAAGACAAGGAATAACAAGTGCTGGAGAGGATGTGGAAGAAAAGGAACCCTCGCACACTGCTGATGCGAATGCAAATTGGTACAACCGTTATGAAGGACAGTGTGAAAGTTCCTTAGAAATAGGTAATGGAGTTACCATATGACCCATCAGCCTCACTTCTGGTTATCTACCCCCAAAATTTAAAAACCTTAGTCCACAAAGACTTATGTACCCCCAATGTTCATAGCAGCATTGTTCCTGGTGGTTAAAATTTGGAAACAAAGTCCCCTTCAATAGATGACTGGATAAAGAAGATGTGGTACATATGTACAATGGAGTATTACTCAGGTATAAGAAAAGACGGAATACTGCCATTTCCAATAAAATGGACTTGGAGAATATAATGCTAGGTGAAATAAGCACGACAAAAAAAGAAAAAACCAAGCACCATATGACTTATGGATACAGTCAATAGTGTAGTGGTTATTTGAGGGCAATGGGTGAGGGGGTGGGGCAGGAGAGACAGGGAGTCAAATATAAGGTGATGGAAAGAGAACTGACACTGGGTAGTGAACACATAATGCAACACATAGATGATGTACTGTAGAATTGTATACCTGGAACCTATGCAATCCTCATTCATCACTATCACCTCATAAGTCTAACAATAAAAAAGGGAAAGAATAGATTAAAAACTTAAATATAAGACCTGAAACCATAAACCCCCCAGAATAAAATATAGGAAGTAACCTCTCTGATATTACCCTTAGCAATCCCTTCAATGATGATATATCTTCTCAGGCAAAGGAAACAAAGGAAAAAAAATAAACAAATGGGGCTACATCAGACTAAACAGATTTAGGGTATAAAGCAAGCCCTCTAGAGTCCTGTCTAGGTACAGTGGTAACATTTCAGGTAAATACCTCCAGATATACAGTAATGCCGTTTTGAGGGTATACAAGAGCTGTCCAGAAAGTATCCAGCCATGTAATATGAAAAATAGAGGCATTTATAGCTGGATTTTTTCCCAGACATATCTTTTAAATCCAACTGTCAGGGTTCTCAGAAGACCAAGTGAGAAGTAGGTATATCAACCCAAGAAACACAAAACCACAAACTCACAATAGGGGAAGATGATGGCATGAGTAGCAAAATAGTCAGCCTCTCCAAAATCTAAACCCGCATAACACCTAAAAATCCAGTCAAAATAATTAGGAAGGCAGAAGCAAGGAGTTGGTGACAGCTAGACTCATGGGCCAAAACACAAGTGAACTCTGAGAAGGAAGAAGGTAAAGCTTCAGGCTGAGGTTTAGAATAGCAAACAGATAGAAGCTGGGCGAAACCTGATCTTACAGCAGTCCCTACAGGAGGGCTTTAGGGCTTCTAATGACAAGAAGCTCAGCATCAGCAAATGGAGGGATACATGGGGCAGTGTTATAACATGAGAAGGCCAGGCTCCAGAGCAGCACAAGTCAGGGGTCTATTTTGTATCCCACACTCCCTTTCAGAGAATGGTCAGCTAAAGCACAACGGCCTGAAAGGGCCTGGAATAGCAATAAGTAAAGAAAACATGTTATATTGAGCAGTGACTAAATAACTAGGACAATTTCCTAGGAACTATGAGGATGATATTGGTGATTGATAATCATAATAATTATCATCACTTATATACAAGTGACAGCGCTAAATGCTTACATCAACTCAATCTTCAGGTACAAGTTATGGTGAGGAAAATGAGACTGAACAAGATTTTTTAACCAGACTTGCTCAAGCCACTTAGTCAGGAAGTGGTAGGTCCAGAATTCAAACCTAGGCCATCTGACACCAAAGCCTGTGTCCTATCTACTGCATTCACTGCAGCATTATTTTAAATAAGAATCATCAGGGGTATCATTTGTTACATACTTTCTATATATATGCATCAGGAATTTTTTTCTGAGAATTTTCTATGGCTTATTTTATTGAGCCCTTCCAACAACCCTATGAAGTGATTAATATGGATAGAGGAAACAACTGAGGCTCAAATAGGTCCATTCACTCACTCAAGTTCACACAACAAAGAAGCTACAGAGTCTGATCCCAGCTCTATGCTTTCCTCTCTCCTTGCTCAAGAGGAACCTTTTGGATAATGAACTGCATAGTCCCAGAAATTTTAAAGACTGCCATATGATGAGGGAAAAGATTCATCCATCCCCATGGTGTCCCAGTGCACTTGATGTTTTTACTCCAATCCAGTTCCAATGGCTTGAGCCAACTGGGCTCCAATGACTGTTAAGGAGATGCTTTTGGCATCAATTGGTTGATTGGTCTCCCAGGCTACAGTGTGATGGTTCAGCCTTCCGGAGCAACTCCACTAGCTTAGTTAACCAAATAAGCTATGAGTCTGACAGTTAGTTGGCTGGATTGGTTTTTCACTCCGTTGACTTTTTTGACTGTACAGAATGCATTGACAGGTTGCCTCAGGGCTATGCAAACACATGGGGAAATCCTGAAAGTTCTGGTTTAAAGCACTGCCTCTCTTTGGAACTCCCTAGAAAGTAACTGAGAATAAGGAGTGGACATAATGTCAACTTCTACTTAGGCAGGTGGTTCTCAAATATGGTTGTATGTTAGAATCACATCTGGAGAGTTTCAAAAATACTGTTGCGCAGGCCTGATCCACCAGATTCTGATGCAATGGGTCTGAGTAGGATACAAGCATCAATTGTTTGGAGTTTTTTTTTTTTTTACCTATTTACTCTGATATCAGTTTTTACTTTGTCTTATCTAAAATATTATTTTTTAATAAAAGGCTTCAAATGTGCAGTAAATGTTGAGAATGACAGACACAAACCAGGAATAACTAGAAAGCAAGTTATTGGTCTCTCGTGGTCCCTTCTATGGCCTTGGCTCCAGGGCAGAAAGCAGATGCTTAGCCCATTTTCCTGGAGAAAATGAGTCTAAGCCAAAAGCACTGCTTTCAATGACCCAGGACCCCACATGCACATGGTTTTTAGGAACTTGACTACCATTCAATACAAACCTGCAGAGCTCACTAGAAGATCAGAGAACCAACATCAAACCTCATTCAGTTAAGAGGCAAAACATACTCTGACCTGAAGGTCTGGCCTCTTCACCAACAAAGGGGGCGCTATCCCATCACCTCTGACTTGGAAGATGCTGCTCCACTGTGATGTTTCACTAAGGACAATAGAATTTAGTCGTGGCCTTCTAGCATAAATAAAATCTACTGAACGACCCCCATCCCATTTCCTTAAGTTTACAATCACAGGCAGCCAAAACAAACACACCATAGGATTGAACTGGTGTGCCCCTGGCAGACATACTATCACAGAGAAGGGCTATTCAAGATTTGAGCTAGCAGAGTCCCAGGAAGGATCTTGTCCAACAAGTAACAAAGAGGTCATTTGGATTTCCCATTTCTCCTGCTGTAGTGGTTGTTTATCTAATTCATTGAGGAAACAAAATTCAACCTTTGTTACCTAACCCATCTGAGTCTTTAGTCATTCAAGAAACATTTATTGTCTACTTTGAGCCAGACTCTGTGCTATGCACTGAGGGCATAGGGAGGACATGGTCCTTGTCCTCAAGGAGATCACAGTCCAGCAAGAAAGAGAGATATGTAAACAGTGATGTACACTGTGATAGGGTTATGCAGCTCAGTTTTAGAAATCAGGGAAAGCTTCCTAAAGGAGATGATACCTAAAATAGGCAAACCCCTTCCTCCTAATATGGCAGTTTGGGACAAAACCTGTGTTGAAGGGAGGCTTAGATCAATAATAGGACTTTGTCCATTCTCCTTTGTAATGGAGGAAGTTCATTGATTCTCTACTTACATGGCATGTGAAATAGGCAGCAGTCTTGCTGATAGGGAAATGTAATTAAAAAGAAATGAGGCAGTTTGCCTGGCAAAGAGGAATGGTAAGTAGGTCTGTCCCTCTCTTCTATTCCTTTCCTTATTGTTAGCAATTAAAGCACTCCCCTGTCTGCTTTGGGGAAAAATCTGCTGTTCCTACCTGCTTCTGAGAGAGGGATTGAAGCACATGATCAGTGCAAATGGAGTAAAGAGAAAGAACCCTGAATTCTACTCTTGGATCTGCCTCCATGAGTTGTGTGGCCATGAACAAGTCCCTTCCTCTTTCTAGGCCTCGGTTTTTCCATTTATACAAGGAGGTGTAGGGCTCAGCACTCTCCAAGGCCACTTCCAGTTCTAATGCTTCTGGGTTCTTTGTCTGCCCAAGGTTAGACAAGCATGGAGGAAAAACAGCAACTCAGTCAGTCAGTACGGTTAACTCTATCAACTGTTTATGGATGCTGGAGACATCAGAGGATGCTGGTCCTTGAGACTCCATATCCTTCAGATTAGAGGCTAGCATTTTTCTTCCCACTAAGGTAAGGAAATAGCAGACTTTTAGGGTTTAGAAATCAAAGCCACATGAAAAGCATGCCATTAGGGACAGAAGCCTTATGTTAGTTTATCTAGTTTAAATAAAATGGTTGACATTTTTCAAAATAAAGCTTCTGCTTATCTGCCACAATGCATGGGCTAGTCACATGCCCATGAATCCGACATCAAATATTTTCTTTCTTTCCCAACACAGCCTTCTCTGTGGAAACAGAGTATAGTATCAGTAATAGCACTGAAGGGGAACTACCTTGCAATACAACGAACTACCCTAACCTGCCAATCTGTTAAAAAAAAAGTTATTCAAAATCCTATAGCCATTACTGTCTACCTCTTTTCTTTTGAAGGACCCTTTGAATTCTTTCTTTCTTTTCATCTTCTTTGGCTTTTCAAGCCAACCCTGAACACTTTGGTGTTACTCAGGAGTTCATTAGGAGTTTGCCTCTTTTTAAGCCTTGTTCAGAAAAGGATCACTGGTAATGGGACCAAAGCATCAAAGGAGGAGCCGTCCACAATAACACACTCTTGCTCATCTCCAAATGCTGGCCAGAATGGGGCTGAGTCCTAATGAATCCCCGTTGGGAAGAATCTTGCTACAGCCAGAGGTTCTTTATTTAGTTTATTTCCTGAAAAACTACTGTCTATGAGAGACCAATCATCTCTTAACTAAGGTTTTCCAAATATACTAAATATGTGCATACCTTTACTCACACACTTCTCCCTGCTTGGAATAGCTTTCCCATCTGGCTCAGCTCAAATATCATCTCCTGTGGACAGCCTTTTCTGACCCTCTCCCCTCCCAAGCAAAAGTAATCCTTCCTTCCTTTGGGTTCACATGGTATACTTTGTTCTTGCCGCTATCACAGTACTTATTACATTACATTAGAGTCATTGGTGGCCTGCCCGTCATCCCGGAGGGACTGAGCTTCCTGAGGACATGGACTACAGCTGACATTCGAACACTTAACCTTGGGCTCAGCACATAAAAGTTTTCGAACTTGAACTAAATTAGGAAGTAAACACATACTTCAGCAGTGAACTCATAAAGAGGTCCTTTATGGCTATAAATTCTATGACCTTAAAAATGAAATGTTGCCCCATGGAAACACTGGTTTCAAGACATGGGGAAGTACATATTCTGGTCTCATGAGTCTGATATAGAAATAACTATTTCCTTAACTAAAAACAAGCTCCAGCTCTGGTTAGTTAAGTTTGACAAACATGATGTATTTGTGCTAAGCAGGAAGATATCTGACAGCCCTCAACTGTGGGCTAAATGCCTATGGGGATAGCATGGTCAGGGTGGGGGAAAGAGCAAGGCAGCCTGGGCTTTTTATTTTGAATTGGTCTATTCACTTGTATAAAAGCAAATTGGAACCCTTGGCAGAGTCATTCAACAGTATCAAAGATCTACAGTCATTGCAGCCTGGTGGGGAGAGTTTCACCAATTACAGTTGCTTGACTGTAAATAAAATATCCCCTGGAATATAGCATTTTAATTTGAAGGGATTTTATCAGTAACAGCTAACAAACCTTTCAAGGAAACTGGGAGTGTTAAGAGGACCCCACACACCAAAAGGAAAATGGCTTTGAAAAGAGTTAATGAAGTTTTAGCATGTAGTCCTGAACATGAACTAGTCCCATTTGGATACTGGTCAGTGTGTTTCAGAAAGCAAGCAAATTAACCATGAAGGGGGCTTAGGAGGCCATATTCCCTAACTCCCTTCTTGAAGTTTCCTGTGACATACCAGGAGCCAACAGTCTGTTCCCAATCTGTGATCACTATGGGCCTTCTCTGGACTGAACATAGTCCAATCTGGGCATGTACACTTTAACATTCTCTCGCAATTCCAGTGCCTGGAATAGGCCTGTGAACCTGGCAATTGCTCAGTCAATGTTGATTCGCTTGACTTTCTGGAGGAAGTATTTTGTTTTTAGAAAGGAAAGCTGCCAATCACCAAAAAGAGCCAAAGAAAGCCTGCAAGCCACCTTGCACATCTGATATCAAACCAACAGGAAATGGGGTAAGGACTGAACAAGTAACCACAAACCACAAAAATCTATTTTTAAAACCAGGACTATACGTGGGTGGTACAGTAGTACTGCTAGCTTTTTTTTATCTACAGACATCTGTTTGGGGTTTCTTTGGCTCTGATACTTTATTTCTGTGATGTGATGTGCTAAGGTTTTAGAAACTAGGTAAAATAACTTGAATGTATATGTGTAGTTCCCCAAACAGGCATAACATTGTCTGCAGAAGGAGATGGAGCTCTCAAAGTGCTGATTTAACAAGTACCCAGGAAAAGTCCCTTGTCCCCAGATTTCCACCCCACCACCACCACTCTGAGCCTATGGGTAGTACCTAAACTACACCATTAACACATCAACATTTTGGCTTAAGTATTCACTCATGTGTTTGAAGGCTTAATATATACCTCTTGAATTTTTCATTTATTATATACTTTGTTATCGATCAAGAATTACTTTATTTTATTATTTTTACTTTATTTTTTATTATTAGGTTCAGGTGTACAAAAAACAACATTAGATATTTATACACTTCTCTCTTCAGATTGTATAAATCTTTCGCCTTTTCTCTTGTATTTTTATTCAATGAAGACAGCGTATATAATAAGCCACAAATACCAGACTGCATGATCTTTTGCTACTCAGCTCCTTGAGAGCATGGCAATAAGTCCAAGCAGGTTGTACAAGGGATGCAGAGTTGACCAGAAGATGATGAAGTCGAGTACACAGACAGTAATGTAAAAGAGGAAAGGAGACAAATTACAGGTACATGGGTCCTTGTAGATCAAGCCAAATGGATATTTCACAGTCCAAGGACTTATTCTGGAAACACTCTGCATGGTTTATTTAATCCATGGTCTGGTCTCCTGTAGCTAAGCCCAAATTCTGCATACACAAAGAAAGATCTGGGTAGAGGACAGCTGCCATTTTGGATCCACCCCACCTCTAAAGAACCCTTAGGAGCAGTGTGCTCCACAAGAAGAGAGGGGTTGTTTCCTGTGATAGCAGCTGCTTAGATCTCCCCTCAATCCCCCACTTTTTAATGATGTCATTTAGTATTCAGCTGCATAATCAAATAAATTAAAAAGGATACCTCTTGATTTGTGATTGTTATTAAAACTAAATTCCATCAGAACATTCTCAGGATTGCACCTGGGAAACCAGATGCATGATGCTGCCTGTTCTCAGCACTGCCCCTGGCTCCTAGGGACTTGAGTGCAAAGCCCAGACAGTAGTCATCACACATTCCAAATGCAAAACATTCAATAGGCAGCCTGATCAGACAGGGAGAAGGGAAGAGCAAACCTTGAGCTACTCTTCTTTGGAAACCCCTTATTGACCAAGCAGCCCTCCCTCCTTCTTCTGGGCCCAGAAGAGGAAGGACAAAAAATCTTGGTCCTGTGAGATATCACCTTGGAAAACCATTACTTTCCATTTTGTCTTTTCCAGGATGTTCTCAAAAGCAAAATTTAGTTCACGAAACATTTCTCATTTATTAATCAACAACAAGGAAGCACTCTTGCAAAACTGGCAGGCCTCTTGCAACATGTCTTCAGAGTAAGTCTTGGCTCTGTACTCTAGTGGCAGCACCCCCAACCCCAATCAAAAGCTACAGAGTACCTCTCCTGTGCTCAGTGTTCAAATGAGCTCCTTTAATCTTAGAGCAACTCTACCAGCATCCTCATTTTATAAATGAAGAAACTGAGATTCTGTGGGAATAGCTGATGAAGCAGTTAAGAAATTCTTGAGCTGGGATCCAAACTCAAATCTTTCTGAAGCCAGAGCCAGTGTTCTTTTATATGAAGTTGAATAGAGCGTCTGGCATTCACTTTCTAGCACTTTCCCTGCTATAATCCCAACTGGCAGAGCTGTTAGAAAAAACAAAACAAAACACCAGATTTCAGCCACTTACTCCAATGGGAATCACACTGCCTGGCTTTGAAGTATCTTCTTACACAGATGCCAATCAGAAATGAGATGGTACACTCTGAGTTAGTGTCAAGCCACCTACTCTCAGATCCTCTAAAACAAGTCTTTCTACCAAAGTCAAGTCAGAAACCAGAAAAGTTCAACTCACCTCAACATTATGCTTTCATTGATGCAATTTCACCTGCGGGAATGAGGTGAAAACAGTTTCTTTAACCAGCTTTCTATGACAGGCTGGTGGCCTCTTTACTCCTAAGAACAAGGTGAGGGCTAGAGGAGAAAGATGAGGAAGAGAGCTATGCCCATGACATTATGTCTTAAATGGGTATTTGTCCTCTCTTATCAGTAGTGATGTGAAAAGAGAGAAAAGAGGAACCAGAGCAACAGGAATGATGAAACCTACTTGGATAAAGGGCCAGGCTTCCAGAGCTCTACCTGAGGCACATAACCAGAAAGCAAAGACAACCTACTCTTTACAAGAATGGTGTTCCTTTGCAGGAATACAGCAGCCTCGGAAGACACTTTGGCTGGCTGGGCACAGAATGGCAACTTTTCATGGACTATACCATGTTTCTGTGTCCTTGTCACAGGACTGCATGGCTGCAACTTTTGGAAGTACACATTAACCCTTTTTTCTACAGCCATTCCTTGTCAGAAGCCATAGAGTATAATTCAGGTTATTCTATGGAGAAATCTGGGAGAAAGAGTACTGTGGTTTTATTTATATACAAATAAAGAGAATGCAGGCCAAGAGGGCAATGTTTATGGTTCTGTCCCAGGAATTTGTTTTGCATTTACAGGGTTGGGTAGGAATAAAGTAAGACAAGTGAGGCATTCACCTTGAGTATAAAATGTAAGGGAGCATCAAACCATTCAGTAACCAAGATGGTCTTTTAAATAAATGTCTCTACTTTAGAATAGTTTCAGATTTACAAAAAAATTGTGACAGTAGTACCAAAAGTCCCAATATCTTCCACACGTAGTTTCCACCGTTATTAACATTTTAGATTAGTAAGGTACTTTTCTCACAATGAGCTAATATTCATATATTATTAATGAAAGTCTATGCTTTATTTAGATTTCTTTTCTGTTCTAGGATCCCATATTACATTTACTTGTTACATCTCCTTAGGCTCCTCTTTGCTGTGACAGTTTCTCAGACTTTTCTGGGTTTTAATGACTTTGAAAATTTTGAGGAATACTGGTCAGGTATTTTGCAGGATATTCCTTTATTGTATCTTACCTCATGTTTCTCTCAAGATTAGATGGTTACTATGGATTAATGGAATAGTGTAGAGGTAAAGTATGATTCTCATCACATCATATTGAGGGTACATATTATCAATATGATTTATGACTTTTGATGTTGTCCTTGGCCACCTGGCTGAGGTAGTGTTTGTCATGCTCATCCACTGTAAGGTTACCCTCCTTTCCCTTTCCACACTGTATTCTTTGGAAGGTAGTCACTATTTATAGCTCACACTTAAGGAGTGAGTGTGACATGCTCCATTTCCTTAAGGGATGAGTATCTACACAAATTATTTCTAACTGTCCTACACGGGACATTTGTCTTTTCTTACCCATTGTTTAATCATTTTTTATATCAATATGGACTCAGAAAGTTATATTATACTTTGGGTTACAGTCCAATATTACTTTATTTTGTTTTCAACTTTTTCCATCATTGACCATTAGGAGCTCTTTCAGTTGGCTCCATACCCTTATGGATGTTTTGTTTGTTTGATTTAGCACTACTTTACTTTCTGGCACTAAAAGATGCTCCAGGCTTATCTTATCTATTTTCTGCCCCAATCATAGAACCAGTTATTTCTCCAAAGAGCACTTGGAGCTCTTTCTCTATCCCTCTTGCACTCTCCCAGCACTCTTAGTATCTTGTTCTCATACATGATTTTGATCTCGTTTTCTTTATCACTTTCTCATGTCCTCTTTCTCCCCTCTTCATGTTGCTCCCTCTCTTACATTCTTGCTCTCTCACTCCCTTTTCCACGTGTGCATGTGTATGTGTGTTTGTGTGCATGTCTTTTTAGAACCAAAGAGTAATTTCCCTAAATATGCAAAGTACCCCAGAGCACAAGAATAGGAAAACATAAAAGGAGGTTTTTTACCCCTTCCTATCTACAGCAAAGAAAATCTCATTGGGCCTAAGGCTCTTAAGGGCAATCTCAGAAAAATTCTTACAACACATGGGGCAAATGTGCTGTAAAAATATACGTGTGCAATCCAGCATTGTCTATTACAGATAAAGCAGGCAGTCTTATTAAAAGCAATCAAAATTATGAAAGGGGAAAAACTACTTCACAAGAAGTGTCCCCTGGGAACACTTAACAGCTGAGGCTATTTGACACTAATTGTCTAACTCACCCTTAAGAACAGGATGCTGAGAATGGGGGAGGAAGACATTTTACCTTACCTCCAATGTGTCACAAAGAAAAGAACTTTCTGTAGTAGAAGGCAGCATCTTTGGGAAGCAGCCAGCATAAAGGAGAGACTTATGTAGAGCTGCTAAAGGATTTCAGACACAAGCCTCAAGAATGGAATCACTGGATAAGTCTTTCATTTCTGGCACCAAGACAGGCTGGGAGGCTCACTTAAATCACCTCCAGAAACTTCTCTCCAGGCCACTCTCTGTCAGGGAGCAGAGTTGAAGCATGGTTTGCAGCACTCAGGCAGCTGCTGGTTTGTATATGGGTATGGTGAGACTGCAGAATCGAGGAAATCATGGACAGCAAAATGGGGAAGAAGGGGAGGGAGTGCCAGATGGAGGCTGGCCCACTGGTCTCTCTCCCTCTCTCTTCCCCACTTCTCTCCCCTTCTCCTCTCCTCCATAAGTGAAAAATTACCTAAAGGTTCAGTTTTAGGAAGGGGTGATTTAGGCAGTACTTCAGTGTTTTTATGCGACTTCTAAAAGTCTTTTTGAGACAAACACATGCCAGAGGCCAAAATAAGACTTGTACTATTCAGAATCTTCCCCCCCCTCCTTTTTTTTAAAAATATTTGCCTTTTAAGAGAGATTTAAAAATCTGTTTGGGGCACATTTATAGGAATCCATCTAAATGCAGTAACATAAAAAATCATTCAATTTCCACAGTGCGGTCTGATTTTTATTAAGCTCTTACCTCTAGGAACATAAAGGTCTAATTCTCTGATACCCACTAAATCTCCTACCCTGTAAGTAGGAGACAAAAATTCATTCTTCCCAAAATGAAGAGGCATGAGTAAACAAAATAACCCTGAGCATTAAAACTTCAGAAATTTTTATTTATTAAAATCCAGAAATGTGTTTTCAAGAACACTTTTCAAATCTAATCTCATAAATGAAGTTAAAATGAAAACTTAAAATTAGTCTTACAACTTTACTTAATGTATTCTCAATAAAAGATAATGGCCACTTAAAACTCTCTCTGTAAAGTAGGAACTAGGCATAAAAAGAAATGAGTGAGAAGTCCTACTTCAGGGTTACTCCTTTTCAATGTAACTTCCTAAAAAATCTTTTGTGAAAAATCAGATTATTCTGATCCGTCCCTCCATATGACTCCTGAGAGCAGTGTTTCTCCAAGTTTAGAAACCAATTACATTATAATCACTTGGAGTTGCTTGCTCAAGAGTGGTTTCTCTGGTCCCATCATGATTCTGATTCTGGAAAAGTAGGGTCCAGGAATCTGAATATTCAACAGGCCCCCTGGGTGATTCTGAGTGAAGCTAAAGTGTAAGGATCACTGACTTTAGAAAGACCCAACAAAGGAAACACATTTAAATTATAGACCTCTCTAATGTATCTAGTTCTAGAATTAACAGACACCCCATTTACCACCCATCAAAGCAAGGAGGCCAATGTGTGTCCATTTTTCCTACTTCCTTTTCTGGTTTTTTAAACTATGGCAAAGTTGCCCAAGGCAGGGACATGGTTTTCTGGAAAGAGGCTATTCTTATAAAAGGTGATACGTGTTCATCAGTGAATGAATGGATAAAGAAAATCACACTCACACACACACACACACACACACACACACACACAGGAATACTATTCAGCCATTAAAAAAGAAGAAAATCATGCCTTTTGCAACATGGATGGATCTTGTGAAATAAGTGAAATAAGTCAGACAGAGAAAACAAACACTTTATGACATTGCTTATATGTGAAATTTAAGAAAAACAAACTCTCAGAAATATAGGTCAGATTTGTGGTCACCAGAGACAGGGAATGGGGGTGAGGGAATTGGGTGAAGGTGATTAAAAAGTAGAAACTTCCAGTTATAAGGTGAATAAGTTCTGGGGATTGAATGTACAGCATGGTGACTACAGTTAATGCTGTACTGTACATATAAAAGTTACTAAAAGAGTAGGTCTTAAAAGTTCTTATCACAAGGAAAAAATGTATGTGAAGTGATGGATGCTATCTAAACTTATTGTGATGAACATTTTATAATACACACAAATATGAAATTATTATGTTGTATACTTTAAACTTATATAATGTTATATGTCAATTATATCTAAATAAAATGGAAACAACATTAAACAAAAAAGATCAATCAAAGGGGCATGAACCCAACACAGGCAGAAAACCTGCCTCAGCATTGACCATGCCAAGAAAATTGCTCAGGAAAAGCTCTGCTCTTGGACTCTCCAGGACAGCAGAAGCCTTCTCAGGCAGGTGCATACCCTCTCAAGGAAAATTGGCCAACATACAAGGCCTTCACTTACATTTGCCAAATCTACGAGCATTTTTACCAATGCACCTTCTTGACTGTGGGTCCTTCTCACTTCTTCACTGAGCCAGCTGGGGCTTCTCTCCTTTATCCTTTGCTGCAGACTTATCAGTCCTGTCCCCTCCTCACAGGATGGTATAGGGTGCTTATAAATTGTCCCACTGCAAAGAAGTAGCCAGCTAGGTGGCACTTTAATGCTGATGAACTGGGGCCCTTTGCCTTGGGTGGTGTGAAGAAATCAGCAGCTGTAGAAACAACCAGAAACTTCAAAGGGTCACATTTTCCCTGAGGGTTATCTAAAAATTTCTGTCTTGGAACATGGCAGGATGAAAAGTAAATGCAAAAAGGCTGACCTGCTAACCTTCTTCCTGGGCTTTTCCATAATTTGTTCACAGGGGATTTAGAAAATCTAACCTTCCTCCCCTGACTCAAAATTTCAAGTCCCTCTTTATCACAAGACAAAGAAAATAATGTTAAGTGAGACAAGCAAGGATCAACAGGGCAATTTCTATGTTTGCCAGTGTGAGAACATGTGTTCTGACTTTTCATTCTTTTCTCTAAGACATTAGAGGATATTTCTTCTATTTAGGAATGTATTTCTGATCAACTTCTGGAAAACTCTCACTATGTAGGATTCACCTTACTGAACACAGATTTCTGAAATGGCTTATGATTTCAAATAAATCAATATAAAAAGAAATAACTGAGCTGATGTTGGAAGGATTGGTAGTAGGAGTAATTGATTAAAGCATATGAGGTTTCCTTTGGGGTAATAAGAGTATTTTAAACTAGATAGTAATAATAATTTCACAAAATTGTGAGTTTAGAAAATTCCACTGAACAGTACAATTTAAGATCATGAATTTTATGTTCTGTGAAATTTCACCTCAATAAAAAAATCACACACAATTAATTTGGTGATAAAGAAGCTTTTGCTGAGTCGTAAGCAGCAAAGAAACAGAACAAAGACAATGCAAAGTCCTCAATAACAAAAACAGCTAAGATCACAATGCTTGGTGATAATAGACAGTATTGATTACTATGGGCCAAGAACTATGGTAAAATTTTATTGAATCTTCACACAACATTCCTTTGAGGTAGGTTCTCTTTATGATTCATGAAGGAAACTTAGGCTCAGAGAAGTGATATGCTGAAGGACATATAGCTAAGTAAAGACTTGGCTTCAACTCAAGGCTATCTGACTCCAGTGTGCCTGCTCTCCCAGCTGACATCTTTTGAGTGAATATGTGACCAGTCAGTATGTACATAATAAGAATAGAGTTCTCTTTGCCCATAAAAACTCAGCTTCTTTAAATGAGAGCTGATCTCTATAGGGTGGGCACCTTGAAATGGCAAAAAGTAGATTTAGGAAGACAATAGCACTGGCAACCAGCAGTAATGTGGAATAGGGAGGAACAAGGAAGGAAGAAAAATATGTACTCAAAATGAAGAAAAGTTTTATGAAGAAATAAAGGTGAGAGGGAGAGGGAGAGAGAGAGAGAGAGAGAGAGAGAGAGAGAGAGAGAGAGAGAGAGAGAGAACAAGCACGCAATAGCGTGAATGTGAGTGTGAGTGTGAAAATGGAAATTTTCAATTCAATGGTGGGAACAGGACATTAGTAAATTCCCACTTTTCCACTTTGCTCTCAACACACATTAAGTCACTCACTGTTGAAACCTAAGCATCCCTCACTTGTAAGTGTGCTTGTCAGAGGGAAAAAGAAATTTGAGGCTCAGGGCACAGGCACTGCCTTTTTAATGAAACATTCTACATGTAACCAATAGCAATAAAATAATAAAATTTTGATAACTAACAAGACTTGCAATTATTCCTTTTGGGATGATATGATTTGTGTTCAATTCAGCTTAACTAGAAAGAGAGCATTTTTTCCTGGTATATGATATATTAAAAAAATATCATTTTCTATCTAAGAATCTTCCATCTTACACAAGGAATAAAGAAATAAAATAACGTTTGATTCTGCTTTGGAGCTGTGAAGCCTGCAGAGCCGCGGCTAACTGACTCTAGAAACTTTCAGAAAGATGCAGCAAAAGAAGCAAAATTACTCTTTACTTATTAGCTGAGTGAAATCTACTAGATTAAAGCACTCCACATGGCAAGAACATCTGTTATCCTTGGTGCAGCTCTATCTGCAAAATCCCAGAATGAAAAGAATTTGTGATTCATGGAGACTGAAAGGGGCCCTGGGAAATGAATGCCTGCAAGTCAATAGGTTGCAGTGGGAGGAGAGAGGCTGACAATGGCATCCCACTGAGAGAGAAACCTCAGCCTTTTCCTTGGGCAGGGGACCAGCCAGCACCAGGGCCTCCTGTGAAGCCAATGCTGGAAGTGGGCATAAAGTTCTTTGACCCTGAAAGTGTGGATCCCAAGTCCTGCGATTTCCCAGGCCAATCATCCTCTTTACTTCCCTGTGTGTAGAAACAGATCATGAAGTCCCTAATCACATTGCTGCTGTTTTACAAAGGGAGTTTTCTGTAATTGGTCCATGTAAGGAAAGTTATTGCATCTTCTGAATTGTTAGCTCCTGAATGGCAATACTGAAGCACAATGGCTACAATCTTTGCCTTTGAAGACAGTATATTTATAGCCACTTCATGCAAAATGACACAGAGGACAGAAAGTTCAGAGCAATGTATGCACTGGTCTTATAATAGGCGGGGCTGGCTGATTACAATGGCAGCCTGGGGAAGGGATGGCTGGTGCTATGTTCAGCCTAGAAAGTGGCAGAAAGAAGACCCTGAAGCAGCCCAAGAAACAGGCCAAGGAGATGGACAAGGAAGATAGGCATTCAAGCAGAAGCAAAAAAAAAAAAAAAAAAAGCAGAGGAAACGAGAGCAGCTAAAAGTGAAGGCCATGGAAAAGGGGGCCCTAGCCACAGATGGAATTAACAAATCTGGCAAAAAGTTTCTTGTGTCTGGGGCAATTGTGATTCCTAATTCCATTTCTGTTTTTTTTTTTTAATTCATTTTTATTGTTAGACTTATTAGGGTGACATCTGTTAGCAAGGATTACATAGGTTTCAGGCATACAATTCTACAGTGCATTGTCAACTTGATGTATAATAAGTTCACCACCTAATGTGACTTCTCTTTCCATCACCTTATATTTAGCTTCCACCCCTCCTCTCCCACCTCCTCCCCTTTCTCCCCTCCCTAACCCACTTGTCCCCAAATAAACATTAAACTATTGATTGTGTCCATGGGTTATTTGTTTGTTCATTTCTTTTTTTCTTTGCTTTCAGTTTTATATTCCGCATATGAGTGAAATCATTCAGTTCTTTGTTTTTTTTTGTCTGGCTTATTTCACTTAGCATCATGATCTCCAGGTCCATCCATTTTGTCGCAAATGGCAATATTTCATCTTTTCTTACAGCTGAGTAATATTCCATTGTGTATATGTACCACAGCTTCTTTATCCAGTCATCTGTCGCAGGGACCTTTACCATTTGACCCAGCAATCCCCCTTCTGGGGATCTACCCAAAGAACTTGAAAACCTTTGTCCGCAAAGACTTATGTACCCCAATGTTCATCGCAGCGCTGTTCACAGTGGCCAAAACATGGAAACAATCCATTTCTGTTTTTAACATCTGGATCCCCTGCCATAACATCTGTTGCCACCTATAGGTAGAATGAAGTGTTGTCTTAGAGCCTGTTGTATATTTAAGAATAAACTTTCATAAAAAAGATAGTAATAATATAAAATGGTAGGTCTAAATCATTTGCAAAAACTCCATTAAAAGTATCACTCCTTATATTACATGTGAGTCCACATGCTAGTTCCACCTCACCTAAATTTCCTTATCTGTACAATTGAAGGTAATTATGCATACATCATACAGATATTAGTTAGAATTAAACAGGCTAAATCAGATGTCCTTAACACCTGGGCCATGGACCATTAATGATCCATAGCCTGCTAGGAACCAGGCTACACAGCAGGTGATTGGTGGGCAAGCCAGCAAACCTTCATCTGTATTTACAGAAGTTCCCTATTGCTTGCATTACCACCTCAGCTCTGCCTCCTGTCAGATCACTGGTGGCATTAGATTTTCATAGGAGCACCAACCCTACTGTGAATTGTATACATGACCAATCTAGGTTGCATGTTCCTTATGAGAATCTAATGTCTGATTATCTGAGGTGGAACTAAGACAGTGATGCTGTCACTAGGTAGCAGCCGCAAATACAGATTAATATTAGCGGAGAAGTTTGACAGCACAGAGACCGTAATAAATCAATCGCTTGCAGACTCCTATCAAAACTCTGTAAGTGCATGACAAGTGACAATTTAAGCTGTATCTGTTGCTTGAATCATCCCAAAACCATCTCCCTCCCCCAGTCCATAGAAAAATTGTCTTCCATGAAACTGGTTCCTGGTACCAAAAAGAGTGGGGACCACTGGGTTAAATAATGCAAAGTGCTGAGCCAGTGCCTGGCACATGTTAAGCTCTCAAGAATATTAACTATTAGACAAAAACACAATTTTAGTAGGGGGCCTAAACACTCCCTTAAAAGTCATGGAGAAATCATCTAAATGGAAAATTAATAAGAAAATATCAGCTCAAAATGATACATTACAATAATGGGACATAATTGGCATTTACAGGACACTTCATCTTACAATATAAGACTATACATTCTATTCTAGTGCACATGAAACATTCTCAAGGATAGACCATATGCTGGGACACTCAAGAAAACTGAAATCATATAATGCATATTCTCAGACCACTAAGCCTTGAAATTGGAGATCAACTGAACAAAAAAGCAGAAAAATCATGTATACATGGAGATTAAACACTACATTATTAAAAAAATGACTGGATTGAAGAAGAAATAAAAGAAGAGATTAAAATACATAGAAACAAATGAAAATAAAATGTATCAAAATTATTGGGATGCAGGAAAAGCAGTAATAAGTGAGAAATTTATGTCCTTCCAGGCCTGACTCAAGAAACAAGTAAAAAACACAAGTAAACAACCTAATATTCCATCTTAAAGAACTAGGAAAAGAAGAATAAAAAAAGCCCCAAGTCAGCAGAAGAAAGGAAATAATAAAATTTAGAGCAGAATTAAATAAAATAGAGAACAGAAAAATGATAGAGAAAATTAATGAAATGAAGAGCAGGTTCTTTGAAAAGCCTCTGCTTTGTCAATCACTGGCTAGGCTCACCAAGGGCAAAGGAAAAAAAACACAAATAACCAAAATTAAAAATGAAAATGGAGACATTACCACTGATACCACAGAGATACAAAGGATCATAAGAAAACATTATAAAGTACTATATGCCACCAAACTTAACAACTGTGAAGAAATGGACAGGTTTCTAGAAACCTATAGTCTACCTATACTGAACCAAAAAGAATTAGACAATTTAATAGAACAATCAACAGTAAGGAAATTAAAACAATCATCTAAACATTCCAAAAGGAAAAAGCCTAGGATCAGACAGTCTCACCAGTGACTTTTATTAAGCATTCAAAGAGGAACTAAAGCCTGCTTTCCTCAAACTCTTCCAAAAATTTGAAGGAGAGGCAATATTTCTCAACTCTTTCCACGAGGCCAAGATAAACCTAATACCAAAGCCTGGTAAGGCTAACACACTAAAAAAGAAAAGTACAGATCAATATCTCTAACACAGATGCAAAAATCCTAAATAAAATACTAGCTAATAGACAACAACAATGCATTGAAAAGATTATATACCACAATCGAGTGGGATTCACCCTATGAACACAGGATGGTTCAACATAAGCAAATCAATCAATGTGATATACCACATAAACCAACTAAAAGATAAAAGAGAACATGATAATATCAATTGATGCGAAAGAAGCATTTGACAAGATATAACAATCATTTATGATCAAAACACTTAATAAAATGAGTATAGTGTCTCAACATAATAAAGGCCATATATGACAAACCTTCAGCTAATATTATACTAAATGGGGAAAAACTGAAGCCTATTCTCCTAAAATCAGGAATGAGATCGGGATATACCCTGTTGCCACTGCTGTTCAATATAGTACTGGACATTCTAGCCAAAGCCATCAGGCAACGGAAAGGAATAAAAGGTATTCAAATCGGGAGAGAAGTTAAATGTCTCTTTTTGCAAATGACATGATCCTTTACATAGAAAATTCTAAAGACTCAAAAAAAAAAAACTATTAGAAATAACAAACAAACACAGTAAAGTTGTAGGATATAAAATCAATGTACAAAAATCAACTGCTTTTTTACATACTAACAACGAAACTTCAGAAAAACAAATGAGACAATCCCTTTTGCAATTGCAATAAAAAAAAATAAAGTACCTAGGAATAAACTTAACAAAGAATGTGAAAAATTCCTATACTGAAAACTATAAGACACTACTAAAAGAAATTGAAGAGGACACAAAGAAATGAAAAGATATTTCAAGTTCATGGATTGGAAGAATCAACATAGCTAAAATGACTACATTACCCAAAACAACATACAGATTTAACACAATTCCCATCAAAATCCCATAGACATCATTTCACAAAATAGATAAAGGAACCATTAGATTCATGTGGAATGACAAAAGGCTCCAAATCACCAAAGCAATCCTACATAAAAAGAGTAAAGCTGGAGGCATCACACTACCCAATTTCAATCTATACTACAAAGTGCCAATAATCAAGATAGCTTGGTATTGGCAGAAAAACAAACACACAGACCAATGGAAGAGAATAAAAAACCCAGAAATAAACCCACAAATATATGGATGGATAATTTTTGACAAACCAGAGAAAAATATGCAATGGGAAGAAGGAAGCCTCTTCAGTAAATGGTGCTAGGAAAACTGGAAAATCACATGCAAAAGAATGAATCTGAACTGCAAACTGGCACCATATACCAAAATTTATTCAAACTGGATATAAGACCTTCACATAAGACCCGAAACAATAAATTATATACAAGAAAACATTGTAACTAAACTTATAGTACTTATGTTTAGGGAAGACTTTATGAACCTGACCTCAAAATCCAGGGAAGTAAAAGCAAAAATAAATGAATGGGACTATATCAAACTAAAAAGCTTCTGCACAGTGAAAGAAACCATCAACAAAGTAAAGAGAGAGCCAATCAAATGAAAGAAAATATTTGCAAACAGTGCCTCTGACAATGGGTTAATATCTAAAATATATAAAGAACTTGTACAAATCAACAATAAAAAAACCAAACAATCCAATTAAAAATTGGGCAGAGGACCTGAACAGACACTTCTCCCAAGAAGGCATACAAATGGCCAACAGACATATGAAAAAATGCTAAACTTCATTAGCTATTAGGGAAATGCAAATCAAAATCACAAAGAGATACCACCTCACACCTGTTAGAATGCCTATTATCAATAAGATAAGGAACAGCAAGTGTTAGAGAGGGTCTGGAGAAAAAGAAACCTCATACCCTGCTGGTGTGAATGCAAACTGGCAAAACCATTATTGAGGACAATATGGAGGTTCCTCAAAAAATTAAGAATAGAGTTATCATATAACCTGGCAATCCCACTTCTGGGTATCTACCCCTAAAATTTGAAACCTTAGTCCACAAAGATATATGCACCCCCATATTCATTGCATCACTATTCACAGTGTCCAAATCATGAAAATAGCCCAAGTGTCCTTTGACAGATGACTGGCAAAAGAAGCTATGGTTCATATACACAATGGAATATTACTTAGCCACAAGAAAAGAGAAAATAGGGCTATTTATGACAACATGGATGGAGCTTGAGACCATCATGCTAAGTGAAATAAGCCAAACAGAAAAAACCAAGAACCATATAATCTTACCCACTTGTGGAAAACAAAACTAAAGTCAACAAAGCAGGAAAAACTCATGAACACAATCAATCATTTAGTGGTTAGTAGTTATCTGAGAGTATGGAGGGACGGGGATGGAAAATAAAGGACAAGGTCTCAAACATGTGGTGTTAGAAAGAGAACTAACTCTGTGTGATGAACACGTAACACAACATATAGATGATGTATTGTAGAATTGTATACCTGGTTATGTAATTTTTACTAACCAATGTCAACCCAATAAATTTAATGATAAAAAAGAATATTAACTGTTATTATTATAAAATAATAATTTATTATTATTATTTAGCATTTTTAAGAAGCTCATCTCTTCTGAATAAAAGATATAACTCCATTAATCAGAGAAGTACTAGATAATCTATCACAGTCCACTTACTGTCTTTGCTTGAATTCAAAACCAAATTGAATGCTCAGGTGCAGTGATCATTCTAATGCTGCTAGATTCTGAGTTTCTTGAGGACAGAGGCTATGTTTTATTCAACTCTGTATTCTTAGTGGACATCCTAGGATGCTGCTCACAGTGCTCATGAAATGTCTGGAATTACTTCCATCCCAAGTTCT
The DNA here is from genome assembly GCA_004026885.1 of Lyroderma lyra. NCBI lineage: Eukaryota > Metazoa > Chordata > Mammalia > Chiroptera > Megadermatidae > Lyroderma > Lyroderma lyra. The sequence continues at coordinate 32,616 of PVJL010008488.1, forward strand.
GATTTAAACACCTTTCATCTCTTCTTCTCCCTTGCCTTTATTCTATTAATAAAGTTTCAAATCTCTTTCTAAAGTTCAAATTACTTAATAAATAGATTTTATTGGAAATCCCCCTCAGGTCCTTTTTAGAAGTCAGGAATAAATAATACTAAATCTGACATAATTCTCTACAATAACCTTAAACATCTCATCAAAAAGGGAGAGTGGTACATGTCCAAAGATAGGTGATGGTGTTGCTGAGACTCCAAAGTAAAAGGACTGTAGAGATCAGGAAGAGACCTCAAAGTGGCTAAAGCCAGAAAGGACCAAGAAATGGGCCTGTGGACATACTGGTCTGTGCTGGCATCATGTCAGCTCCTAGTGGCTGTTTCTAGAAGATTGACTTAAAACAGGATTCCTTCATGAGCCTCTGTTGCTAACAAAGAAAACCCACTCCTCTTCTTCCTATTCTTAACTCTTTGGAAAAGGGAGGGGGCAGAGGGTTGCCAGAAGCATACCATCAAGATTAACAATGTGGATTATGAAGCCAAACTGACTGCATTTGAGTCTTAGCTCTGTGACTTACTATCATGAAACTCTCAGCAAGCTTCTTAACCTCTCAGAGCTTCATTTCCCTCCTCTGTAAAATAAGGGTTAATATTTTACCTTAATATCTTACAGTAATAATACAGTGCTCATTTAATGACTGAGTTCCATTCCTACGACTAGGACATTAAGTGAATTGTTCAATAACTGAGGAACTTAAAGGAGGATGTCTTGTTGTGTGTCATGGTGCCATAGGGTATTTTTCAATAGATGTCACAAGACTCCACACTTATAAACAAAATATGGGTGTTGTCTGGAAAGTTTCCAGCCATACAATATGAAACAGAGGCATTTATGGCTGGATTTTTTCTGGACAGCTCTCACATATAGTCTTGTGTGACTGCAAATACTTCCTGTAGTGAATGTTAACTGACTGTGGGAACAAGACAAAGACTGAGAAAGAGGATTCCCAAGACACACAGACTGAGAATGGGGATTCACTGTGCTGGAGAACTGGTCATAAGTCCCAGAGGTCATTAAACGGGTGGGTCGTTAAGTGAGGAGTGGCTGTACTGGCCTCATTAGATGTTATGAAGATTAAGTATGAATTATGTAAAGTTCCTAAGCCATATTAAAAGCTCGGTAAATTTGAGCTGGTATGATTACTTGGTCTGTAGGCATTAGCACTAAGCTTGGATAACTGAACAACATAAGATATAATATTAGAAAGCACCCTCAAATAATAGCCATGGTTTGAAGCCTGGAAGTGTAAGTTGTGGGTCCAAGGGTCAGAGGTTAAAGGGAATGACTGATTTTTCTTTTGTAAATGATAAAAGCATAGGTTATATCTATGTCCCATCATTAAATTTTTAAGAATCAAATGAGCTAATGCATATGAAAGTATTTTGTGAAATGTAAGCATTCTGTGGAGATGTAAATGGTATTCTCACTAGGCATTCCAAGACAGAGGGAAACATATTCAGCTCATAAATACTTAACTTTTAATCTTCTAGGGCTTTCCTGCTATTATGCTAGGATGCACAAAAGTAGCACAAAGTTCATGCCCCACATGTCCTCTCTGCAAGGAACTCTGTCTGCTCTGTTCTTAAATCTCTCCAGATCCCATCATATACAGAAGCTTTCAGATGGGTCTGCCACTTTTAAAGGACTTTTCCACCAACTCATCAGTTTAGGAATTATCTTACAGCTGTGACACTTCTAACCTTGTTCTCTGTGGCCACACTAGGGCCAGGACTGAGGGTTTGGAGCAGCTAAATGGCTTAGCCCACAAGACTTGGAAGCTGCCTGCATCACCCTGCTGCCCAATTGGAACATGAATTAGTATGGAGAGTTGTCATCCATCACCAAATAGAAAGCAATTTCTCCTTACTGAGGTAAAACAACGCATTTGGATTTCAATCAGAGAAAGTATGTTTTCTTGGAACAGTTCTTAATTGCTGTGTGCCCTTCAAGATAGCATGTTAGTGTGGAATATGAGCTATGCAGGAGCAAATGTCACTTGGAATACCAAAATAGATTTAATAGGAGAAACAAAATTTAGAATATATCCTTGATTCCTACCATCTTATAGACTCTGTGAGACAATTCTTATTAGCTTGGTTACTTGACTCACTGGACCACCAGCACTTCAACATTAAGAAAGAATTAGTTTTTCAAAAAGAGGAAAAGCACAATTCTATTTATGGAAAAAACTCCAATATTCAGAGCTAAAAAGGACCTAAAAATCTCCCAACTCAGTTATCTCCTTTTATAAAGGGAATTGAGACCACAGAAGAGCAAGTGACATGCCAGTGATCACATAAATAGTCAATGGTAGAGCTAGAGTTTAAACCTAAGAACTACTAACCATTTTGGAATGGGATATAATACAGGAAACCAACAATTAAAGACACTTAACCACTGGCATTTTTGTAGAAACACTGAAAGAACAATGGTGTGTGCTGTTTGTTTCTTATTCTAGATCAGGCATGTCTAAGCTGTGGCCCAGGATAGGTTTGAATGCAGCCCAACAAAAATTCCTAAAACATTATGAGGTTTACTTTTTCACAACCTTCTTCTTTAAAACTCATCAGCTATCATTACTGTTAGTGTATTTTATGTGTGGCCCAAGACAATTCTTCCAATGTGGGCCAGGGAAGCCAAAAAATTGGACACCGCTTTTCTAGATGATTCCTAAAATCCTTTCAACACTGGTTGTCCAAGAGTTTATGATTTGACATTTTCATTGCTTCTCTCAGGTACCAAATCCCTGTTCTGTGAAGTGTAGGGCCTGGAAGCACACATTGTCTATGAACCCTCAAGCAGTCAGTTGAAAAGTAGAAAATTCAACAAGCCTCCTGTTTTACATATCCATAAGGGAATTATCCTTCCTTATTTATGTGTTGAGTGCCCATGCAGAAATCCCAAACAGGCCAAGCTGAGTCTCCCCTATCCACCAAGTTAATGGACATCCACTCATAGTGATGGGCGATTTCTTCCTTCAAGAACCAAAGGTGTAACTTCAAGAAATCTGGTTATAAATGTTTTAAAAACAACATTTATTGTGGTGTTTTTCATGATGTTCCTTTCAATTCCACTTCTTGTGAATCTTTCCTCCCAATCCTATGGCAGAAGAAAGCAGTTAAAGAAGCCCAACATCTAATTTTATTCTGTCACCTCTCACTTGGTCCAGCCTAAAAGAGTAAAATGTTCTAGTCTGGTCTATCTCAGTTCAAGCTTCTCTCACTTCAAGAACTTCAGGTCAATATAGCAAATATATTTTTGAGTACTACACACTGTATGGAGTGGGAGTGGGAGTACAGGATGGCTACAACAGTTCCCCTGTCCTAAAGAAGCTTGCACATTGGAAAGAGAGAGATGCAAACTTCTTACATAAAATGCCTTCTATGAGGGGTACAAATGGGAGAGCCATTATTCCAGTTGAGAAGAAGATCAGAAACACCTCGAGGACAAGAGAGAGTCATTGCTAAGCCTTAAAGGATGATTCAATTTAATTGAATATGCATATGTGTTAACACAAAAACAATCTTTCTTTAATACTAGTTACCACTTAATTAGCAGAAAACCTTAGCCTAGATTTAAAAATCATATTAGCTAATGTTTCTTGAGCACGAACAGTAGGTTCAGCACTATGCTAAGTGTTTCACATTATCTCACATAATCATAACAGCAACCTTGTACTGACCGGCAGGTATTGTTATTCCCTGAGGAAACCAGGGCCCAATGACTTCCAGCTAGTCAGTGGAACAGCCTGGATTTGAAGCCAAGCAGTCTGACTCCAAAGCCAAGCAATTTTTCAAAAGCATGGTCTACACACCTTATAATCCCTTGAGGAGCTCGTTTAAAGCACAAATTCTGAGCCCCAGCCCAGAGTCCAGAACCAGAAACCCTGTATGTGATGCACAAAAGTCTGTATTTTAAACAAGATTCCCCAGCTGAAACAGATGCAATTGAAGTTTGAAGACCACAGCAGTATAGCATCCACTTGCACCAATTAAGCTGAAATATTACTAGATATTGACAGTGGTCAGTACTATTGACAAATGAATTTTTTCATCATTAAAGTCATTTAGATTTTTCCCAGAGATGGCTGATATCATATATAACAAAGGCAACACTAAGAAGCTTGCCATCTGGGATTTGAGAGGGGGAAAAGAGTGATAAATGGATGCAGGACAATAGAAAGGGAAGTAGATTGGGTTGCAAAGACAATGGATGTGGAGAACAGTATTAGAAGGTAGAATCCTGGTGCCTCAGCAGTCTAATTCTGGCTGTCACTAAGAAGGCCATTCGATACAGAACAAAACACTTGGCTTTTCTAGGGCTCACTCCCCTCTTGGAAAAGAACAGTACACTAGAACAATGTAGCAATCAAATAAGGGTGATGTAAAAATGTGCCAATGAACAATGCAGCAACGACAGCCTAGGATGAGACGCAGTGATCAGGGGATCTATCTGATTCACTAGAATTGGAATGGGGCCTGGGACTCTGCGTTTCTCACAAGGTCTCACATGATGTGCATGTGGTTGTTCAATGAACTACACTTTGAGTAGGAAGGGTCAAACACATAGACCTTAATGGACTATGAGGAGCTACTCCGTATTCATATTGACTGGAAAATGAGCAGTTCTGAGTCAATGAACATTCTGTGGTAATGTGGTTGCCATGTATATATGACCAATTCTCACATAAAATAAAATACAATAAATGCACTCAATTCTGAAGTGATACCTCAATGTAATAAAGTCTTGCTTCCATACTTTAGAAGATACCTTTATTGGGCACTTGTCATGTTCCAATGACTGGGAGAAATACTTTTACATGAATTATCACAATTCACTCTCTCAATGACACTATGCAGTAAATAATTGTTTTATTACCATTTTATAGCTGAGAACAATAAGGCTCTGAGCGATTGAATTATTTAGCCTGCCAAGTGTCACACAGCTAGAAAATGACAGCTAGGACTGGAATTCAAATCAGGCTTCAAAGGCCTGTTTACAAAGCCCTTCTGTAGTACAAGTTCAGCAGGTTCTAAAAACCCTTCTGTAGTACAAGTTCAGCAGGTTCTAATCAGGCTTCAAAGGCCAGGGACTAGACATGTGGCCTCCCTCAAAGAGAATTCCAATGGTCCTATTGCTCCAGTAGAGTTCAAGATGGTCAGGAACTTGTGTACCATAAGGACAATGCTGCTACAATTTTGTAGCAGCCATTGCTCTCAACTGTCCTTTCATAAGTCTAAATGCCAGGTATGGTGCTCTATGCTTTGCATACTTATTTAATCCTTACTTCTCCTCTTTTTATTCTCACTTTTCAAATGATGAAACTGAACCACAGAGAGGCTAAGCAACTTGCCCAAGATTATATAGCTAATAAGCAAGAGAGCAGGGATTTGAAATTACTCATGGCTAAACAGAAAGCCTTTTTTTCACAACGATGTTGTGGTAGTTCCACTTAGCTAAGTAGACCCAGCCAGGCTTTCCTGGAGATGAAACATCTTCCTCTTTATCCAGAAGGCTTTGGCAGTGACCCAAGGCATTCATGCCGACAGTGGGCTCCACTAGGGTGAATGGGACCTGCCTGGTAAAAAAGATGCCAAATACTTTATTAAACCCACCATACCCATAAACTTAAATTTTAATTTGAGGGCAAAAATAATTTTAAAAATATAAGGAACAAATACTGGTAAATTCTATAAGGGTAATAAAAACAGATACAATCCTTACTATCCCTATCCTCACAAACATCTTGGGAAGTAAGTATTGCTAATCCCATTTGACAGTTGAAGAAAATGTGCATTAGTCATTCACCTGACCAGTAACTGAGCTAGGCATAACCAAGACTCTGCCACCAAAGACAGAACTTCTTCCATAAGAGCATTCTAAACAGAACACAGAATTTTAGCTTTGTTACCATTTTCAAACTCTCATTTCTCTCACTTATATTACTCTTGCCCATTGGTGTGAATTGGGTTTTTGTAATTTTCTATTCTAGAACATTCTAACTTTTCTTCCTCAGAAGAAATGTCTATACGCAAATATGAGTTATGTGCTTCTTCTAAGTGCTCTTTAATATTTGAATTTTTATCAAAATTCTAGGCATAAACAACATTCAAATTTACTTCTTTTATGTGACATGATTAAAAGTCTTGAATAGTGCCTGTACAAATCATCAACTGTGATGAAAGCTTTTCTGTAATAGCACTTCCCCTTTGAATACTGTTGATCCATTAATTAAATCAATTCCAAAGATTGAATCAGTTAAAGTCGGCAGGCAGGAAGGTATTATCACATACTAATTCTCTTTCCTCAGGGTGAGCACTATAAATGTGTAGCAATAGAATAGCTTTGCAATCTTCAAGAGTGTCTATGGTGCTGAAATGAAACCCATCAGACAAAGAATACCTTTTTTAAGCCCTGAATTATCCTGTACTTTATGAATAATAGGTAAACAAGTAACTTTTGAAAGCAAAAAGACCATAATATTCTCCATTCAGCAAAGGTTTCATTTCACAAAGGCCTGCAGCATTAGTACTTTAGAAGAAGAGTTAATTTATCTTAGTTTTTTATTTTTCTAAACCTGAGGGCACTGAATGTGTGGGCATCAGGAGAGGTGAAGTTAGCACATATCATAGAAGTAGACCAGCTTTCACCCCATAATAGGAAAGTGGCTCAGAGGGGGGAAACATGTTCATCAATTACATTTTGAAGACATCACAGCCGCTTTTCCAGTCACTAACTTCCTTTGCCAGGCACTTAGAGCTCTTGAATGTCATAGCTAATTTCAAACCACAATAGTCATTCTTGAGTGATGGCACAAGAGACAAATATCATCCACACCCAAAGCACTGGACTTGGTAGACAATTCCAGGCAATAAGCACACCCTCACAATTTCATGGAGACAAAATGCACTCCAAGTGTTCTGAATGAGTTGGGTACAAAGAGCAGAGGTTACAGCTGAGTACATTCGAACATGAATGGCTCTGCTCAACTGATATTCCTGAGTATTGATGTCACAGGACTTGAACAGTCAACACTCTTTTCAGCAGCAGTATGTGCTTAAGCTCACCTTTTCTACAAGAGCAGTTACCCTTCTGTTGCTTTTTCATGACTGCTAAAACTACCTTACGACATATTTTCTTATTCTTTTCCAAAAGTGTTGCATCATCATTATCACATCTTAGCTTGATGTTGGTGCAATGCTAAGTGTTTTTGCATGTGTTATTTCATTGAATCCCCATAAAATCCTTAGATGATAGAGAAAAATCACTACCAAAGCAATGGCAGTTACCATTTCTAAGAGCTACTGTGTTATGTGCCAGACACTGTGCTAAGCACTTGACACACATCATCTCATTTTCTTCTTACTACAACTCTATCACTCGTTTTGCAGATGAGAAAACTGAAGATCAGAGACATTATGTAACCTCCCCAAGGTCACCGCTAATATAAGTAGCAGAATCATAACTGACACCCAGATCATTCAGATTGCAATGCCCACACTTTTCTCTGCCACTGGATTTTACCTCTTGAAGGCAAGAACTGTGTTTTAGTTCATCTCTCTGTTGCTCACAGAACCTAACAGGCTCTGACACATAAAAGGCAATGAAGAAGTATTTGTATTGCCTCTCTGAGTTTATGTTAACACCATTTCTCCAGCTCACTCTTAGTTCTGTAAAAATTATTCATAAACTTATATAATGAAACAACCTGCATCACTGCCTATTCTTGGCCCCAGGTCACAATTCTACTAAACTGAAAGAGTTCTCCTGAATGTTGTTCAATTCTCCAAAGAATTCTTTCTCCCAAGTGGTGGTAGTCATTCTGACTCTCTTGCAGGCAAAGGGATGGATTGGGAAATCCTTCACTTCCTTGAGTCTGCTATTTTGTAATATTTTTTAACCATTTAAGAAAACTCATACCAAAAAAAAGAAAACTCATAAATTAATGTAGTATTGGTAGAGCTTTTCTAGACAGCAGTTTGGCTGATGTAACAAAAGTTATAATAATGTGTATACTTTTTGACATGATGTTCAAAACTGTGTTAATTAGGGAAAAAACTGTGTTAATTAGAATAGCAAAACATATGAAAATAAATGACTAACAATAAAGCATTAGTAAATTATGGTAGAAATATTATGCAACCATTAAAATATTAGTTTCAAATATTTAATGACTGGCAAGTGGCCACAATATGATATTTAATAAGTAAGATGGTCCTGGAATTTAAGAGTCTAGGAGGGGAGACAGATATTATACCAACAACGATAAAAATAATTATTCTAAAGAAATTAAACCATATGTATGCACAGTCTATATAGTAGATACTCAGTGAATATTTGTTGTTTGAAATAAAGGATGAAATAATGAATGAATGGAAGTAAACAAAGAGAGTAAGAAAGTAAGTCAAAATGGTGCTCTCTGGATCATGACATTGTGGGTGATTTTGCTTTTCTTTCATAACATTATCTGGGCTTTTAATTTGTTTTTCTAATGTATTACTTTTAATATCTAAATATCTTCCTGAAGATACATTATCTTTAAAGGAGGCAAGACAGCCAAACCTATTAGTGTGAAAGGAAAATATGTGTCATAAATGTAAAAAGTATATGGAGGACCTGGGGAATTTTTCAGATCAGAAATTTTTTCCATAGAATGACATGAAGCAGCTGTTGAAATACTTTCTTCATGCTCTGCATATAACTTCAGACAGGAAGACAACTTTTAATTCTTCAGTTATTCCCAAAGAAGGAAATATGAAGCACATCACAAGAATGGGTTTGTCTTTCAATGGAGGATGGGATCTCAAAGCCTCAGTTGATTGCATTGGCTTGGACTCTGTGGGACCCTGTTCACACTGGAAGCTTTTGGTATGTAAAACTGGCAAAGCCTTGGAGAAAATATTGTCACTAAATCTTCTTTGAAGTAGCTTTTACAATGAGATTTCAAGATATTTTATTTGTCTAGAAATGAAATTTGGAGTGAGTTTATAGTACATAACTTATGAGAGCCTTTGGCATGTATTTGATGCCATCATTTTGATCTCCTCTTTGCTCCTCTTTGGTGTGACGTATCAATTGATTTTATTTTCCCCATACTTGTTCTTGGATTTGTACAATAGAACCCTTTATCTTCAGAAAAGGGATTAGCATGAAATGTGACTTATGGTGTCCTAAACTATGTGTTCTATGAATGGTAAATGGTTGTAATTACTATAAGATGAAAATCATATATTAGCTACATTCTTGTAATTATTATAAAGAAGTGGCATGGTCATGGTCTGAAATCAAATTAAAGAGGCATAAAATTCAATTTAATTTTCTCAAGAGCTGTGTAAAAGTTAAGTTTATGTAAAACATGGTTTTAAATGTAAGATATTGGCCTAGAAGTAGTTTCTGCACATATGTTGTGAAATGGCATATTTCTAGAATTTTCCTTGCTATCTCAGATTCCAGTGTCTGCTGTCTTATGACCACTGCACTCTGAATTAGAACTGTTTGGTTTAGTAGCTGCCCAATCTCTCTTTTACATTTCCTCTATGAAGACATAAAACACCACAACCACAAACTAAGGATGCAAGAAGGAAGATATTGTACCGGCAGGGCCATTTCTGACACAAAGAAATAACAGTTTAAGCCTTTCACACTTGCATTCTGTAGGTATGTTTATACCATACACTTATAGTTCAAAAGTGAACATTAACCCACTAGGATGGCTAAATTAAAAAAGATAGGCAATGACTGACAAGTATTTGGCAAAAATGTAAAGCAACTGTAACCCTTAAGCGTTGCTGGTAAATATGTAATATGGTGCAAGCATTTTGGGCAACAGTCTGACAGTTCCTCAAAAAGTCAAGACAAATGTAATATGATTTCACTTTTATGTGGAATCTAGAGAACAGGATACATGAACAAACAAAGCAGAAACAGGCTCATAGGTAGAGAGAATTTTGATAGTTGCCAAATTGAGTGGTGGGGTTGGGAGAATTGGTGAAGGGAGGAGGGGATTAAGAGGTACAAATTGGTAATTACAAAACAGTTATGGGGATGTAGACTATACCAGGGGGAATATAATCAGTAGTATCATAATAACTAAGTGTGGTGTCAGATGAGTACTAGATTTATTGGGGTGATCAGTTTTTATGTTCTCTAAATATCTAATCACTGTGTTGTATACCTGAAACAAATAATATTGTATGTCAACTATTAAAAAGTTAAATATCGAGTTCCCTGATGGTGTAGTGGCTTAAGGCTTCGA